>MCJB01051349.1:0-29424 GCA_002018475.1 Nicotiana obtusifolia | reverse complement strand
AAAGCTAAGGGTCTCGTGGCCAGCGGTAGCATCGATCATGCGATCGATGTTGGGCAAGGAAAAAGAATCTTTAGGGCACGCCTTGTTTAGATCTTTATAATCTATACACATTTTTAGCTTATTTCCCTTTTTAGGAACTACAACTACATTTGCTAGCCACTCCGGGTATTTAACTTCCCGTATGGACCCTATATTTAAAAGCTTAGTTACCTCATCCTTGATGAATGCTTGTTTGACTTCGGACTAAGGCCTCCTCTTTTGCTTGACCAGCCGGAATTTCGGATCAATACTCAATTTGTGAGTTGTAATTTTCGGCGGTATCCCTTTATGTCAAGATGGGACCAAGCGAAAGAATCTTCGTTAGCTAAAAGAAATTTAATAAGTTTGGCCCTGAGCTCGGAGCTTAGGCCCGAACCCAGGTATACCTTTCGATACGGTGAGTCACCTCGGAGTGAAATCTGCTCGAGTTCCTCGACCGTTGATTTGGTTGCATCGGACTTGTCGGGACCGATGAATGACCAGGCGATGGCCGCTGCATGGTGGAATTTAGCAAGTTGCCGGAAACCGGCACCACCTACCCGAGCAAGAGTTGTGCTCACCGGGTAAATCCGNGTGTGCGCAAGCTTGCGAATAGTTTCTGCGATCACTCTACGTAATTTTTTAAACCGGTTTATGCTTGTAGCTACCCCCGGGGGGAATACGTGTAATAGCCCCGCGGGGAACCCCCGCCCGGAGGCGGGAATCTCTTTGAATTTGTCTCTGCGATTGGTCTTTCCTGCAGCTGGACCGCACCTTCGCTTCGCACCTCTGGTTTGTATGCAAAATAAAATATTGAATAAGGGTTTAATAAGGAGATCTCTTAATTACTTGATCAAGGAAGAGTGCTTTCGAACATTACTTACGAGAATCTCAATCCTTCTGCCTCACCTTCTGAAAGGGTAGTAAGAAGGGGGGTTCGGGTGCGCTTCTTCTTCCTGCCGGTTCAGGAGCTTAGGCCCAAGCGGTAGTAGTTTCCTAGTTGGAGTTGGCACACGTAGGCCCGACACCAGAGGTTGGTTGGCGCATTCGGTAAAGCATTCCGCTAGCTGGCGCATAGCAAGCAAGAAAGCTCAAAGCCAGCAGTAAGGTCCGGAGCAGGAGCATTAGGGTAGGCGATGGCCGCTGCATGGTGGAATTTAGCAAGTTGCCGGAAACCGGCACCACCTACCCGAGCAAGAGTTGTGCTCACCGGGTAAATCCGGAGAAGGGGAACTTCAACTAAGAAAGAATAAGAATAGGGGAACCCCATAATCATCATCTTCGAGATGATCTTGCTCACCCTCGTTTGTTGAAGGTAGTGTCTGTGATTGCTATTGGGTCCTTTGGAAAGGGGCGGTCGGCTTTGGCACTGCTTCTTCTACTGCGAACATTTCCCTCGCAGCATGTTGTTCTCTGTAAATAGTTACGATCCCATCAGCCGATGGGAATTTCAACATTTGGTGCAGTGTTGAGGGTACTGCTCCGATATCATGAATCCATGGCCTCCCGAGCAAGGCATTGTACCTCATATCTCCTTCGATCACGCAAAACTTTGTTTCCCAAACAGTACCGGCGGTGTTCACCAGCAACGTTATTTATCCTTTGGTTGTCTCGCAAGCCATGTTGAAACCATTGAGAATTCGAACTTCAGGAATAATCTGGTCCGTCAATCCGAGCTATTTTATAACCCACGATCGAATTATATTGGCTGAACTACCAGGATCGACAAGTACATGCTTCACCCTAGTTTTGTGTACAAGTATCGATATTACTAAGGCTTTGTTATGGGGTTGTATGACTCCTTCTGCATCCTTTCTGCCGAAGCACAAAGCTCCTTCCATCGCATAATCCCGAGTGCGCTTTTCTCGGGTGATAGATATTTTGGTGCGTTTTAATACCGAGCCTTGGGGCGTATCTACCCCACCGATTATCATGTTGATCGTGTGCTGAGGCTCCTCCTGGTTTGCTGGCCTATTCTTGTTCCCGTAATGGTTTTTGGCTCGGTCGCTCAAAAACTCTTGAAGGTGCCCATTTTCGAGCAACCGTGCCACTTCTTCCCTCAATTGTCGACAGTCTTCTGTCTTATGTCCATGTGTGCCATGGTACTTACATATCAAGCTGGGGTCTCTCGTAGCTGGATCTGATTGCAGTGGTCGAGGCCACCTAGTATCTTTAATGCGACCGATGGCCGATACGAGAGTCGCTGAATCAACGTTGAAGTTATATTCGGACAATCGGAGTGCTTCTCGGTGTCCAGCGGCTTTCTCGAAGTTATTTCTTGCCAATGGTCCTCGGTTCCTTCGATTAGGATCATTCCTCCTTTCCTGTCTCGGAGAACCCCGCCTTCCTGGAATGGCCCTCCGGTTGCCAGGATACGGTCGATGCCTGTCTCTGTTCGATCTTGGCTCTCGACAATTATCTCTTTGAGTCCTACCGTGAGTTCTGATGGGGTAAGTGGATCCCGAGGGGGCCCCAAGCTGATCGTCTTCGACTCTAATCTTCGATTGATATTGATTGTGTATATCCGCCCAAGTGGCAGCCGGATATTCAATCAAGCTTTGCTTAAGCTGTTGTGAAGCTGTTGAACTTCGAGCGTTGAGCCCTTGAGTGAAGGCTTGCACGGCCCAGTCATCAGTGACCAGCGGTAGGTCCATTTGTTCCATCTGAAAGCGAGATACAAATTCCCTTAGCATCTCGTTGTCTCTTTGCCTAACTTTGAATAAGTCCGATTTCCGTGTCTCGACTTTGATGTCACCCGCATGGGCTTTCACGAAGGTGTCCGCAAGCATGGCAAAAGAATCGATGGAATTCGAGGGCAAGTTGTGATACCAAGTCATCGCTCCCTTTGACAAGGTCTCCCCGAATTTCTTTAAGAGAACGGACTCAATCTCGTCATCTTCGAGATCATTTCCCTTTATGGCGCATGTGTATGCCTTTACGTGCTCATTTGGTCAGATGTCCTGTTGTACTTGGGGATTTCTGGCATGCGGAACTTTTTTGGTATAGGTTTTGGGACAGCGCTTGATGGGAAAGGCTTTTGCATGAATTTCTTCGAATCTAAGGCCTTCAACACCGGGGGTGCTCCTGGAATCTGATCCACCCTCGAAATATATGTTTCTACTTTTTTGTCATTGGCTTCAATCTTCTCTTCGCCAGACTCGACTTGCTTGGTCAGCTCTTCAAGCATCTTCATGATCCCGGGATTTGTTCCCGATCCGCTTTCGTCCGGTTGCGTCGTGGCCGATTCGTTTTCGGGGGCGACTCCTCGAGAAGAACCGGCTTCAACCCTATTCGAAACCTGACTGCGACTTTACAACTGAGCGATGGCCGCTTGCTGGGCTTGTAACATGTCAAATATCATTTTGAGACTAATCCCGTCTCCTTCGTCATTTTGAGTTCTTGAGCGGTCTTCTCTTTGAACGCTGTTCGACGGGCCAGAAGTCTGATCCACATCGATCGCCATTTGAGTATTGGCATTGACTGAAATTTCATTACCGGGCATCACATTGTTGTTTTCGTCCTGGTGGTCGAACTCGCCATTTACGAACTGAGGCACGGATTGTGAATGCGACATGACTGCGTTATAACCTGAAACCAAAAAATTCTGCAAAGAACAAGCGTAAAATAATGTGTGTGATAGAAAATTGTATCAAACGTTCACTATTATCCTTAGCCCCACGGTGGGCGCCAAACTGTTTACCCTTAATTACGGGTAACAATTAAATTTATAGGTGATTTTAAGGATACGTGACTTGGCCTGATACAATTAAAGAATGAACGATGAATAAAGGCTAAATTCAATAAGTAGGAAAGTAAGCAAACCACTGATATTGATTAATTCAGCTGCGGTAGAATCTTCTAAGATGAACGAGAATGAAATTAGTATTGATGAAGAAAATAGTCAAAATATGCTAAACTTTGTATATTGATCGTATCTTGTGTGTCCTTTTTACAGTAGGGCTGCCTCTTTATATAGGAAGGGAAAAAGAATTCTATACAAGGTAAAAGACTTATTTACAGGGTAAAAAATCCGTAAAATTATTGGGTTCAACGTCTTTGCTGATTTGGGCCGTGATTCTTGCCGAGATGTTTACATGTCACGAGATTTTTGGCCCTTCCGTTATGTAAATCTGATATTTTTACCATAAGATGTTTTACCCGGACCGGTCTCGATAATCTCATCTCGAACGCCTTGGCTTCGAGCTTCGTTCTGATGATATCCAATCTCGGACTCCCCTTCTCGATGTGCCGGTCCCGACTTACAGAAGGGCGACCTCAATTGACGCCGATCTTCAAAACTCAAAATCGATGCTCCCTATGCAATCGATCGTATCCGACCCCGTACAGTTACTTTTTCTAAATGTTGATATGAATATATTGAAGTGCAAATTTATGGTACGTTCAACTGTCATTTTCATTCACAATACGACTTAAATATTTTATTTTAGGAAAATACATTTCAACATTTATCCATTTTCGCCTATCAATATGTACATTTATAACTTTGTTTCCAAATTAGATACTTCTGCATTGTAAACTTTTATTTTAGACCTGTGTATTTATGGCCTGTTCGCAAATTATGAAAAGGATATACATAAGACAAGAAAGGAATGGACCTCGTATTCACTGCTCCAATAACATTTAAATTCTGTTACTTATCTAGAAACAACCCAACATTGACCTTTTCCCATTTAGGATAATTTGATTTTCATAAAAGTTAAAGCTCTTTTATCTTTTTTAGCTTTTTGAGTCAACGGCTAGGTTTCAAGATATTATATACCCCTCAAACTTTAGAAAATATCATTAAAGATTGTGATGAAATATATAAGATCTTCGCCCCCTTCGGTTGTTGGCTCTATACATAGTGTTTTGATCATGATATAGCGATATTTATCAAGATTGTGGTGAGAATAAAATGATATACTTGCCCCCTTTCCTAGCCATTATTGGTTTTAAGGTTAAAAATCTATTTTTGTCTTTTTTATTTGCCTTTTGTGTGCAATTTCTTACGCCCTGAGAAAGAACCTCCATTTTATGCAAGCCTGGAACTCTTATTTATATTTAGTTCAAATGAGAGCTATCATCCTTAATTAAAATTCTCTTTTGAACTTTGTGAACGAAAAAATATTTTGATAATAGTACTCACCCTTTACTGAGTGTGAATTCGAATTGATCCGAAATTTCAATTAGAATACCAAATGAGAAATAAAAAATATATTTAAAAGTAATAAAGTATCAAACTATTTTTCATAATATTTTCGTAGAACAAAAAGTAAGGAAAGAGGTCCTAGTAGTAAGGAATACGACAATCCTTTGCTGTTGCGAGGTTATAAAATATTCTTATACTTTCGCTGCAAAGTAATTGGCGTTATTGTTTTCGCACAGTGTATTTACATCATTCAAATATGAGAAAATTCAATATTTATGGCAAAAAAGGGTTAAAATGAATAGAATCCAGCATAATAATTTAATTGACGAAGAACACCATCCATTAAAATGAAAACAAAGCTTTGATCAAAAGACAAAAAAGCTACCACGGTGGATGTGCACTGTGTTTCCTCACTTGCCACATCATCCTCTCTATCCCCCGCCCCCACTGGCCGCTACTCCACCGGCAAGTCGGCCGTCGGCGAACTCGTCGGATCTTCTAAAACCCTTCGAATTTTTATATCATTCATAACATGAGTCGATAACGCCTGCTTTACTCGCAGATCTATTTAAGTGTCGCAATAAGTTGGAAGGATTTGTAAAAGCGATATATCAATTTACTAATGGCTGCGCCGAATATGGATCAATTTGAGGCCTATTTTCGGCGAGCTGATTTGGATCAGGATGGTCGGATCAGTGGCCCTGAGGCTGTTGCCTTTTTCAAAGGCTCCAATTTGCCTCAACCAGTCCTCGCTCAGGTTTTTTCATTTCTGCATTTTGGTTTTTTTCCACCTGCCGTTTAATCAGAAGAAATATAATTAATATAATTTTTGTTATGCTACTAAGTTTTCATAATTAGGCAGGCTGGTCCTGTTTCAATGCGCTTAAAGTTTGAACTGTTTCACATAGCCATGAAGTTCACGTGATTGCTACGTACTTCAATTTTTTGTTTTCTTGCTCTATTGTTTGAAGTACGTTAGGTATAACTTTTTAGCTGCTAATTTTGTCGCATGATAGGTATAAGGGGGTGCACTGAGATGGAATATATGGTTATTCAGTTGTTTGGCAAAAACTAAGTTTTTGCAGTTATTTTACCGAACTAATTTCAGGAACTTGAGCAATTATGATAATGGATAATAGATACTGAAAAGTTTCTTCCAGTGGTGAGATGTTTTTTTTTTACAAGAACTGTCACAACCATAGCTATGTTTTGATAATTTGAAAGCTTCAGTTTCAATTCTAATAATACATAATAGTGGTCCACAAACTGAGAGAAAGAAGAAAGAGCTTACTGGTGAACCCAGGACCTAGTTAGTAAAATTTAGTAAACTTGAGCAGAGGAAAAAAGAGTGGCAAATAGCTTTGTGGTTCAGCCTCTGCTCGGTGAACCGTGTCTTGATATTCTAGCTGGTGTTGTATTAAGTAGCTCTACAATTCATATGCTGCTTTCTAGAAGTCAGGTCTAGGTATCAAGTTCAACATAGTCAAGTTGGGGAAGAAGTAGTTTGTGTAGTCTCTGTGACTTGTTAGTTATCTGGAGCTATCGATGCACTAATGTTATTTTTAATACTAAATTTCACATTTTCTTTTGCTTTATGTAGATATGGACCTATGCTGATCAAAGTCGTACTGGGTTCCTTGGTCGCCAAGAATTTTATAATGCTCTTAAGCTCGTCACAGTGGCACAAAAGCGAGAGTTGACTCCAGAAATAGTGAAGGCTGCACTATTCACGCCAGCTTCAGCTAAAATTCCTGCCCCCCAAATAAACCTTGCAGCTGTCCCCGTTCCCCAACCAACTAATAAGGTTGGGGCTGCAGTTCCTCCAGTTAGTGGTACTACTCCAACAGCAGCTCAAACTTTTGGCATTAGGGATCAACAAGGCTTACCAGCTCAGCAAAGTCATTACATGAGTCCTCCTCGGCCCTCGAATACAAGCCCTGGTTTCCAGTCTCAACCAAATATTTCTGGTCAAGGAATGCTAGTTGGAAGTACTGTTGTAGCTTCTCGCCCTCCCAGTTCCACTGATTTGCCTGCTGTTCGGAATGGTGGCTCACAAACAGGTCCTGGTTCCCAAGCCCCAAATACAAGTGTCAATTCTAGAAGTCAGGATGCATTTGGTCTTGTTGCATTGACACCTTCTGCACAACAAACCCAACAAGCAACAACGTCGTCAGTGCAACCAGATCTATCAAAATCAAATGATGCAACTTTGTCACATGGTAACCTGCCTGATGCCAAAGTTCCTAAAGCCGTTCCAGTCGCAGGAAATGGATTTCCATCGGATTCACTCTTTGGAGATGTTTTTTCAGTTGCGTCAGTTCAACCCAAGCAAAGCTCCACACCGACTTTATCTTCTGCAGTTTCATCAGCCACAGTCCCAGCACCTACAGGGCCCCAACCTCCTATAAAGGCTAGCTCAGTTGATTCGCAGACTACACTTCCTCAGCAACCGGTTCACCAGCATCAGCAAGCTCATTTGATTGTGAGACTGAACCAACAGGTTCAAGTGCAAAGTTCTGCTGCAATCCCTAGTGCAGCTAGAAATTCTCTTCCGGGCCAGTCTCAGCTTCCGTGGCCAAGGATCACGCAGTCTGACTATCAGAAGTATAACAAAGTATTTATGGCAGTGGACACAGACAGGGATGGAAAAATTACTGGCACGGAGGCACGGAGCCTATTTCTAAGTTGGAAGCTGCCTCGAGGTGCGATTTGCTCTCTCTGATTAGCTCTGAGATTCCGTGTCCTTCTGTTAGATCCTTCTTGTTACTAAGAGTAAGCGCTTAGGTGTGCTACCTCTTGAACTGTTTATTGGATTCAAACTGTTCAAACCTTCAGCGAATGGTGCAATTTTATCCTTTTCTGACTTATGTTTACTTCGCTTGTTAGTTCTTCCCTTTCTCTTGATATTTACTTCACTTTACTTATCTTAGGGAAACCAACTTGAGTTTGCTTATATAGAAAGAGTCATTGAAAAGGAAATGGTTGTCGAAAAGTTGTCGGAAAATTTTGGATCGCCGGAAGCCCATAGGGCTTTGGTGTAGTGGTAAGAGCGCAACTTGTGATGGCTGGATTAGACGCACGTCACAGGTTTGAACCCTGCTGCAGACAAAAGCCTGGTGTTTAAGTGGAGAAGGGTAGAATGACGGGCCTATTATCCACCGAGTTTCAAACCGTGTGCCATTGGCCCTCAGAGAGTTCTCAGTCACCAAAAAGAAAAAACAGTTTGGATCTCCGAAATCTCACTGGAAGAGTTGTAGTCACTGTCTTGTGGAAGAAATTTTAATTTCCAGAATTAAATTTTTGCTAATGGATCATTGGTCGGAGTATTAGTAGGATGGACTCGGTGCCATTAGAACTATCACTTTGAAAGAGCTATGACACCGTGTACTACTTGGATATAGAGATTCCCCATTACGTCTAAATAGTTTAGTAAAAAGACATTCTACCTATGCCAAAATGTCCTGTTATCGGATAAGCCCGCACTGATGGATTGAGCCAGTTGTCATCTATAGATTAGTTTTTGGTACATAGAAGTTGCCTTGCCATAAAGAATCTTAACGTCATAATAGCAGTACTCTGTCCATTAATTTTACATGCTGCACTTGGAGATTAAGGAGTTAATTTGAGTCCCAATCGTATTTCTAGAGATAGGATTGTTTTACTTTGTATATAAAGTAGGTCCTGTGGACACTGCATTATTGCTTGTTAAAAGGTGTAATTCACTCTGTTGAGCACATTACAAGTGGGTGAATTTGGATTAAGCTGCAAATGGATTGCGAGAAAAAGTGGGACTTGAGGATAACAACATTGAGCATAAGAAATATTTTTGATAAAGACCATTGATTACTAAAGACACATTTGGACCATGTATGCTATTGAAGTGAGTAATAATCTGAAACTTACTGCCACTACCATAATTACTTCTAATATCCTAAAAAACAAATATGAAATTTAATTTTTATGATAAAAAGAAAGCCGTCATATAGAATATAAACTGGACAGAAAATGGAATCACCAAGTACATTTCTTCCCTGAACAAAGAAGTTTCATTCTTGGGGCTTTTACTTTAGGTTTCCTAGCTTTACAGTTTCCGTTCAACAGCTAGTAGCTTTTGCAACAAAAATTTACAATGTTAGTAAACAATAGTGGTAGAGCATACCGTGTTAAAAAAAGGAACAACAAATTAGTGGTAAAGCATATCGTTCTCGCTTCTTGAGACTTGTTGCTACAATTGCTTTGAGGCATTGTACTTGCTGTGTCACAATGCTAAGCTATTGGTCACTTGGCTCTTTGGGACATTGTTTGTACGACCTACTTAGAGTGTGATAGCATGTCTCTTACTCTTTTGAGAATCTTGCCTACAATTATCTTAGAATATCTTGGTCTCTATCTTAAAGCCAAGCTGGTGTTTACTTGGTCCTTTGGGACATAAATGCAGTTTGCTTTTGGTTTATCAGAGGTCTTAAAACAGGTGTGGGATTTATCGGATCAAGACAATGACAGCATGCTTTCTCTGAGGGAATTCTGCATTGCACTTTACCTGATGGAGCGGCACAGGGAAGGTCGCCCTCTTCCTTCAGTCCTTCCAGCTAATCTTATCTTTGATGAGTCGTTATTGCCTGCTTCTGGTCAGCCTACAGGATCACATGGTGCGACAGCTTGGAGACACACATCAGGTATGTTTCACCCTTTTTACACTATGCACGTATATGTTTTGGACATGGTTTTTGAGCAGTGGCGGACCCAGAATTTTATATAAGCGGGTTCAATCCGAAACGATGATAAATAAAAATATGGACGATGTTGAGCCCGACAAATGTGATTTACGTATGTGCATTCCTTTTTCCCCTATTTATAACTCGGACTCAAGGTGAAACCATTTTGAACTTGGAGTTGGTGCTTGCTAGTTATTAAATAACGTTGAAATATTTAATTTGTTTTAACAAAAACTGTAAAACTTTAATTAAATATTTGTAATTATCTATCTAATTTAATTTAAATTTGAAAAATGTCAACTGCCTTTTGAACTTAAAAAATTCTATTTAATAAATCTAAAATTTTATTGAACTCTAAGAAAAATCTATTTCTTGTTTATAAATAGCAAAGTTGTTATTTACTGAGAAGAAGACAACAAATTTAAAGAGTTATAAACATACTAACACAAATTATTAAAGAAAAGGAACTTATAAGCTAACAATTCCAATGGAATCCAAAACATTTAATTTGAACATAAGCTAAATTAATATTGAAACAATAAAGTATAAATAATATAAAAACATTATAGTTGCATATTTTAACAAATTTATTAAATAGAAACAAAATCACGAAGTTTTTAATTTCTTAAAACGTAAAATGAACTTTTAAATGACTCTTATTGGATGAGAATAAAGAAAACAAGTAAAATACATACATTTGCAAAGTAAAATAGAAAGAAAAGGAAAAGAAAAAGAAGTGAAATAGAAAGGAAAGAAAAACTAGTACGGATGGAGTAAAGACTTAAAACTCACGCACGAATCACATATAACCACAGAACAATAGCAGCAGGGATTCGAAATCACGACCTTCTTGAAATATATGAACCTGCTTTGCCATCTTTTCGCTTCTGTATCTTCGGTCAAGCGGATTCAATACATTACAAATAACGGCAGGCTTCGCTTTTTAAGCTGAACTTTTAAACTATATACATTAAGATTTTCCGACGAAGCGGATTCAACTGAACCCGCTTGATCCTAGGTGGGTCTGCCCCTGCTTGTGAGTCGATCATGTACACATGCATTTGGAAACTTTATTTATTAATGAACATAACTTGGGCCCTCTCACTTTAAAAACAGTTACTGATAGAATATTCATATTGGTTTTAATTAAGTCTATTATTAATTTTAGAACTTGAACAACTAATATGAGTGAATAGATGGTGGCCCTTATTAGTATTACTAGGAGTAACATAAATTAATTTGCGGCTAAAATTCCTTAATACAACGGATGAGAGTGTGTTCTCAGTTTGTGGTAGCTAAGTTAGTATTTGTCTTTTGTTACATAATTGCTTTCATCGATGTTGGATTATATGGCCAATAACAGACGATACATCTTTACATCTACTAATTTAGCTATGAGTGGGACCTTACTAGTAAATTGCCAAAACATAAGTGGAAAGTCAAAAGTTCTTGATCTAGGTTGCCTTGCTATTTTGAACAACTATTAGAGTAAATTGTTAATTGTTTTCAAGTGTATATACTTATATTTTCTTATAGTATATATATTCATACTTAGAGGAGCGGGGCCTTGTCACAATGGCAAGAGTTGCCACCGTGTGGACTGGAGGTCATGGGTTCAAAATGTGGAAACAACCTTTTGCAGAGATGCATGGAAGGCCGTGTACAATAAGCTAATGTTGTTTGGTCCTTTGTCAAACTGCACATGGCAAAAGCTTAGTGCACCAAGTTGCTCTTCTCTATATACTCGTATTTAAGACCATAGCTACATCTTCGATCATTTCAGGTTCAGTCCCTCTTACTCAAGTCATAAATGGTCAATATCATTACCAATGATGCAATTCAGTTTTACCCATAATGAACTGTTGAAGAAGGGCATGCTATATAAAAAGTTTTATTTTATTGATAATGGGAAAGTGAGGTATACCAAAGAGTAGGTAATCTATAGAAAGGTATGAAGACATCCAATCTTCTATACAATAGATCGAAGCGCTGAAAGATGAGACAAGATCGAAGTAAAACATATTTCACAGATTGTACTGGTTTTTGATGTTGGCATCTTTTTTTGCCGTAGGTTTAACTCTGTTTGTTGTCGGTGACGCGGAATATATTTTTACTTTGGGGTTTTATTCAAACTATGTTATCCTTTTTCTGGTTGTAGATTTATGTACTATTTAAATAAAAAAGAACAAAAACAGTATTTCTGTAATGGAGGAGTGTTATGCGATAGGAAAAACCTACAAAAGTGAAAGACAAGTTGAACATAATGGTTATGAGACCAGACTTCATCAAAGAAATAATGGTTATGTGACCAGCCATATTATATGAAATTGAGCATTAGGTATCTAAGGCCCAACATATTCACAAAATGTAAAAGGTGAATAATAAGATATATGTGCAGTCACACATTATTAAACAATATTAGAAATGAGCACATCTGATATAAAGTACAAGTAGCACTCAGATGATAAAATGAAATATGGTCACTTGAGATGGTATGACTATGTCATATGTAGCAGCATCCTTAGAGGCTTGCTTAAGGCGCATTTAAGTTTTGAAGCTAGCTAATCAGGTTCTGCACATTCGCCTTGCTTGGGTGGAGCTATATTGCAGGCATCGTTGTATTAAGGCATTACGATACCAACACTAAGTAATAAATATTGTTGGTAGAGTGATAAATTGTTAACAATACATTATGAATGAACTGTTTAGCAATTAGTAATAACAAATTATAAATCTAGCATAAGAAGCTGTAAACTTCATCTTTACATCTAAATAAAAGATGTTAAATGTTTCTTGAACTTGAATGACGTGATGTTTTACTTCATGTATTTCTCTTAATTGTAGTTTTTCAATTCTTCTATCCTAATACCTTTTTCCCCATTTATTATTAGTTTTTCTTGTATTACATATATGTTTTTTCTTTTTTTCTTCATTAGTTCCTTTCTTCAGTAAAACCTGTGGTGTGAATTTTGATTGCTTTTTGTGCTTAAAGCTCAGTAGACCTTAGGGCTTTTCTATGCCTTTGCTTGGCTACTCTATGTACAAGTCCAAATATGCTTGTCTCTGGTTGTGACATTACGATGATTGAAGGTGTTAAATGGAGATAAGATGGAATAAAATTACATTGAGAGAAGTCGTCGTAAAAGACCTACAATCTTTTAAAATACATAAATAAGAACTAAATACAATAGAAGCAAAAGAAATATAGGCGATACCATTGTACCAAGCCATGTTAAATCCAGCGACTAGGTTCTCTTCCCTTACAGTTATGTTTTTTTTTCTCATTAGTTCCCCTCTTTGCTAAACCCTAAGCCTTAATTGCACTTTGTGCTTAAAGCTCTGCAGACCTCTGGTGCTTTTCTACGTTGTTCGCTTGACAACTCATCGACGTAGACCTCCAAATACACCATTCTTTTGGTGCCACATATGCGGCATTATGAAGTCTGAAGGTGTTTAAAAGGATAAGATTGATTAAAATTACATTGAAAGAAGTTGTTTTAAAAGACCTTTCAATCTCTAAATACAGATGTACATAATTGAAAGCAAAACACATTAAAAACAAAAGGCATATCAGGCGATACCATTATAACCAATTAGTTGAGGTTAAGATTTAGTCATGTTAGAAGTACACTTAAGTTCGGTGATTGTCAAGAGTCTCTCTAGTTTGTTTAATGTTTTGTATGTAGATAGAAAATATGGAGAACTTCTAGAGAAACCATGTTTGTCTCTAGAGACAAATTATTGTTGAAATTAAGCGGGTCCAAATGGAGTGGAATGAATATTGATGATTCCAAGGTGAACCGACTAGTTTGAAATGAGGTGCGATTCGAGCTGAACTGACTAGTTTTAAATGAGGCATAATTATTTTGTTGTTGTGAATACATTCATGGAACATTTTTCTAATATCCTTTGCAAATGTATACCTGAGAACCTGTTATATATTTGAGATAAAAGATAATAGTTTAAAACAGAAAGGTGGATTTGAAGGGCTGCTGGTGTGAATGGAAGAGCTTCAATAATCTAAGAGTTTGTTGAAGCAAGACAAATCAATGTTCTCTGCTTTCTTTCTTTGGATTTACTTGTGAATTCCAACTATTCAGTTAGTCTCGTCATTCTTCCTCTCTAGGTTTCCAGCAAACACAGGGGCCAAGGGGTGCACACCAAGTGGTTTCTGGTGCTCCGGGGAAGCCTCCACGTCCAGTTCCCATTCCCCAGCCTGATGAAGCCGTGCAGCCTGGTAAACAGAAGCCGAAAGTTCCAGTATTGGAGAAGCATCTGGTTGACCAACTTAGCACAGAGGAACAGGATTCATTGAACTCGAAGTTCCAGGAAGCAACTGATGCAGAGAAGAAGGTCGACTATAAATGTTCTTTCAAATGTTTTTTCCAGTCTCCTTCACTTGGTTCAAATCCCCCTTTCTGCTTTTTTTTTTTCTTTTCTATAATTGCTTCCTATTATGAACCAGTGAGAGAAACACTGGTATTTGGGATGGATCTTTTTCACTAAGGTAGTAGAGTGGTGGTCATTTTGCCAAATTTCATATCTAATGTTTACTTGTTGACGCGTGTAATATACCACAGGGTAAATCTTCCAAGAGACTGTCTGGTCTCTTCCATGTTTTGTTACGGCATTTGTTATATTTACTTTATATTGGATCTAATATATGGAAAGGCAAGCAAGTAATTCTGTTTAGGAACTGAAGAATGGATACAGTGCTGTGACCTTGCGGAACAAAGCATTATGTTTGCTTCAGATTGTGAAAAATATATGCTACTGACATGGTGTCTGGTCCGTCATAATTTCATAAGCAGTAAATTTTTGGATATTTCGCATATGCTCATAATATCTGGACTTTGTGGAATTGCAAATGCTACTTTGATGCTTTGAAGCCATTGGTAATAAAATTTCATTCTTTACCAGTTAAAATTGGTGCTGTTAACGAACAATGCTGAATCTTCGTATTTGATTTAAAAAACGTTGATCTAACTTGATGCTTAAGTTCTTTTGTCAGTTAAAGCTTTTTTTATTGGTGAGTACTCCTAATAGGGCAGTCCGGTGCATTAAGCTCTCGCTATGCCCAGGGTCCGGGGAAGGGCCGGACCACAAGGGTCTATTGTACGCAGCCTTACGTTGCATTTCTGCAAGAGGCTGTTTCCACTGCTCAAAGCCGTGACCTCCTGGTCACATGGCAGCAACTTTACCAGTTACGCCAAGGCTCCCCTTCTGAGTACTCCTAATAACCAATAGTAATTGACGGTTATTCCTTTATCTCTTATGCTATAATGCCAATCACAGGTCATGGAACTGGAGAAGGAAATTTTAGATGCCAAAGAAAAAATTCAGTTCTACCATGCAAAGATGCAAGAATTAGTGAGTATCTTGATCATTATGTATCTAAAGTTCTCTCGGTTTTATTCAAATATCTCTCAATGTTTAATTTATTAAAAAGAAAAAGAAAAGAAAAGAGAAATAGATCTCTCAACGTTTCTAAGCTGGGACATAAATCCTGAAATTGGTCCCGCCACGCCCTCGGGGGACATATTAAGTGTTATTCCCAGGGTAGAATTTCCTGCTTATGTGTACTACTGATTGTGTTTAATTTGTTTGACTTGTTATCTCATTAGTGACCAAATAGTGCCAGACAAGCAGCTACATGGAAACAGATTTCATCCATCCTAGTAAAAAGTCAGTTTCAATCTTTTTGATGATTTTGCATGTCCGCTTGGATTCTTGGTAAAGTTTTCACTAAGATTAGCACAAACAAGAGGTTAATGCTTGCGCACACCTTGACTAGCTATTTTTTTTTCCTGAGTTTTTCACTGCTGCACTATTTTGGTACACCATGCTAACAGCAGGAACCTTCAAATACTAAGTAGTTATGGGTGTCTAGATCTGGCCGAATATACAATTATGACCCATAACCATAAAATGCAGTGGGATCTTGGATGATAAGATTCAGCTGAGATTAAGAGTGCAGGTCACAGTTCCACTATTTCTACTTGGCTCCTTAACTAATCTTTTGACTTTTGAGTCTGAAATTCACTTACTATTCAGTGTCTTTTATTATTCATATTTCATACAACAGCTTAAAGGTGTTCCATTTCATTCAGGCCGCGTGAATTAACAGTTTTTGTCTTATGGCTATGGCTTACCAAGTTCTGAATAATTAGTGATTATATCTTTATATGCTCTAGGGTATCATGTCATACATTTATTTATAGCCTTGGTTTTGTGCTGTTCTTCCTGAAGCTGTGAATTTCTATTAACTGATCGGTGGGTTTCCTTGCTGCCGTGTTCAGCAATGGATAGCTGAAGTTGAAAGCACATCACTAAAACTGTCTGCTTTTCTTTGGCCTTTTACATCAGATTCTACACAAGAGCCGATGCGATAGTAGACTAAATGAGATCGCCGAAAGAACTTCTGCCGACAAAAAAGAGGTGAAGCTTATTTTGAACACAAAAAATTTGAGCACACTGCCAATGATTTGTTAACTAATAAAAGTTGACCATTTTACAGGTCGAATTACTGGCTAAAAAATATGAAGAGAAATACAAGCAGACTGGAGATGTTGCTTCTAAGTTGACAATTGAGGAGGCCACATTTCAGGATATTCAGGTATTTCTGTGGCTCTTCCTAACCCAATTCACTGATATGCTAGCGTCTAGTAAATTGTATAACCTGGCAGAGCTTTTCTTGTGATATTGTGTTTCTGCTGAACCTTTTGTAGAAGGAAAAAATGGAGCTTTATAGATCGATTGTCAAAATGGATCAAGATGGCAAAACTGATGGTATCCAGGTAGCTATATTTTACCACTAATAGATTTGCTGGAGATAGCTAGAACATTTCAGATTTAAACTTTGGTTTCTGTAGGACCGTGCTAATCAGATTCAGGCAGACCTCGAGGGGCTAGTAAAAGCATTGAACGAACGCTGCAAAACTTATGGGCTACGGGCCAAACCAACTACCCTGCTTGAGCTTCCATTTGGTACTTGCGCTAGTATTTTTTTAGTTTTTGCAATTATATGTGTTTTCATTAAGCTATTTTATATGTTCTTATTCTTGATACCATAAAATCCAGATTAAAAACATTGTCGAAAATTTATTTCCTGCATTCCCTGTTATTTTTGGTTCTGAATTGATCCCATATGAGTTATTGGTATTCGCCAGAAATTTGGGTTCTACCCGGCTGTTTAGTTGTTCTTTAAAGTGCCATTTATGTTTTACTTTTGTTGGCTTCAGCCTCAAGCCGAAGCCTTCCTTTTGGCACCCAAGTTCAGTGTAGTACTTAATTGGGGGTATCATTATTAATTTCTTGCTGGCTGCATTAGGAATTCTTCCAGTTTTATAGTTTTCTAGCCTGTTGATTATAAAAATAAAAAAGCACCTGTTGATAGTATGAGAATGTATTATGTGGCATGCATACAAGTTAAAAGGAGTATTTATATATTTCTATTTCTCTAAAGAGACTTATACCTTTATATTTAAATCATGTGCATCTAGATCATGAGTTGGGACTAATTCTGATGTCGAAGAGCTGTGTGTGCTCATCTCATGGTCTGTACCTTGGTGGGAAAATGGGATAACATGCCATTTTGATGATTCTTGTATTTTTTTGCCTAAGCTGCTCTGAATTTCATTGCTTTAATTTTTTAATACTTTCTGATATATTAGTAATAATTGTAAAGGTTGGCAACCGGGCATCCAAGAGGGGGCAGCTGACTGGGATGGAGAGTGGGATAAATTTGATGATGAAGGTACGCTGTAAAACGTCATTTCAAAAATCAAACATTCAAAGTGCCTCCAAAGTGGTCCAGAGACCATCTTATCAGCTTATCATTTTTAGATTAAATGACTGACTTTCATAGTGCCTATAGAGACCACCGGATCATCTTCTTTTCCTCCCTTTGCTTTCTGCTTTTTTTTTAATTATTATCATTTTTTATTATTATTATTATTATTATTATTATTATTATTATTATTATTATTAATTCTTTCTGTGGGTAAGTAAGATTTCATTACCCGGGAGAAAATATTACATACAAAGCAAAAACCCTCTAAAGCTTGTGTGGGAGTTTAAGACATGACAAGAATAATTTCTTGTATACATTGGCGTCTTACATTAGCCTATTTACATAGGGTGTTTACACCGCACTAAACCCTTCCCTGCCAATGTGGAACATTATACATGCTACTATATATACTAGCTTTCTAACACTCCCCCTCAAGCCGGTGCATATAAATCATATGTACCGAGCTTGTTATATATGTAATTAATATAAGGACCAATGAGGGACTTGGTGAAAATATTTGTAAGTTGATCATTAGACTTCACAAACTTTGTAACAATAACTCCTGAGAGTATCTTCTCTCTGATGAAGTGACAATCAATTTCAATGTGTTTGGTCCTCTCATAGGACACTGGATTTGAAGAAATATGAAGGGCAACTTGATTATCACATATAAGTTCTATCTGACAGATTTCTCCAACTTTTAATTCTCTGAGCAACTGTTTGATCTAAACTGGCTCACATTTTGCGATAGCCACTGCTCGATATTATGCTTCTGCACTAGATCGAGCAACCACATTTTGCTTCTTGCTTTTTCATGAGATCAAATTACTTCATACTAAAACACAATATCCAGACGTGGAACATCTATCATAAGGTAATCTTGCCCAAGTAGCATCCGTGTATCAAATGATTTGCTCATGGCCCCGATCCTCTAATTGTAGTCCTTTGTCTGGAGTTGATTTTATACACCGTAGAAATATTATTACTATTATTATTATTATTATTATTATTTTTTTTTTTTTTTTTTTTCAAGTTGTCCAAAATTCTAAACCCATTGTATTGTTGAATAATTGTCCTTCTCAGAATTCACATTTGTGAAAGAGCTCACTCTTGATGTACAAAATGTCATTGCCCCTCCTAAACCAAAATCCCCATTGGTTCGGGAGAAAGCATCTTCTTTGATTGACCATGATACTGGAAAATCATCTGCCGATGCTGGCACTGATGCAAAGGCA
Organism: Nicotiana obtusifolia; assembly: GCA_002018475.1. Taxonomy (NCBI): domain Eukaryota; kingdom Viridiplantae; phylum Streptophyta; class Magnoliopsida; order Solanales; family Solanaceae; genus Nicotiana; species Nicotiana obtusifolia. The sequence continues at coordinate 10,515 of MCJB01051349.1, read as the reverse complement.
GAGAAGTTACCAAGCCCAGTAAAAGCTAGAGAGAGTGATGCGGAGACTGCCCATGCAGCAAGAAGTCCAGCTGATAGTCCAACCAGAAGTAGTGCAGTTGAGAGCCCGTCAAAAGAATTTGAAGAATCACTGAATAGGAAGGACAGTACTTTTGATGGTTCACCCCATGCTGCCCAAAGGTAATGTGTTGTTTCTGTTCTTCTCTTTTGGTGATTTGATCTCTCATGGTGTTATTTTCTCCAAATAATGTCACACCTATTCTATTATTCAATCTTTTCTTTGATGGATTCAGCTTCTCTAAACTGTTAACTTTTCTTAGAAATCTGAACTTCTGTATAATTTACTAGTGCAGTGAACACTGGGGAACTGAGTCTGTGTTCTCTGGGGATAAAAGTCTTGATGAATCTGGTGGGGGTGCATTTGATACAGGCCGTGATGCAGATGCTGCGTGGGACTTCAATTCTGCTTCTAAGGTAAGTGGATACATCTATTTCATTTTTGTTATAAGAAAAATAGAAAAGAAAAAGGTAAATGGATACGTCAGGTGTTCGTTCTTTCACTTTTTCAATTACTAGGTTATAGGAAAAGCATCTTCCGGGGCCGCCAACATTTCTTCGGCCTAAGCATCCCTTTGCATGCCTTTTTGTTTTGTCACTGCATGTCTACTGCATTTTGGTCTAGACAATTTTCTGCTTATCTGTGGTGCTTGAAGTATTTCATCTGTCACGGGCTTAGTTGAAGGGCCGTATTATGTTGCTAATTTTCCGCGGTATTGCAGGATTCTCTTTTTGATGATGATGACTGGGGCCTAAAGCCTATAAAAACGGGCTCCACAAATTCCAGCATCACACTCCCGAAGCAAACCCCATTTTTCGATTCTGTTCCTAGCACCCCTAGTTACAATAGTGGGATCAGTTACTTAGAGAACCAGTTCTCAAAGCAAAGCCTATTCTTTGATTCTGTTCCAAGCACCCCAAGTTACAACCCTGGAATTCCACAGGCAGACAACTTGTTCTCTAGGCAAAGTCCTTTCTTTGATTCTGTTCCTAGCACACCAGCCTATAATGCAGGTGGCTCCCCACTTGCAGATAACACGTTCCAGAAAAAGAGTCCATTTGCCTTCACTGACTCGGTTCCAAGCACACCTATGTTTAGTTCTACGCCTCGAAGATCTAGTGATATGTCCGAGGAGCCCTTGAGCAGTTTTTCCAGATATGATTCCTTCAACACGCACGATGGTGGCCCCTTTGCTGGTCGTGAGTTTTCAAGATTTGATTTGCGCAGCACTACAGACTCTGAGTATGATAATGGTTCGTCCCAGCAGCATGATTCCTTCGCTAGGTTTGATTCATTTCGCAGCACGGCAGACTCTGATTATAATTTTGGGCTCTTTCCACCTCAAAAGTCACTATCAAGGTTTGATTCTATCGGCAGCACCCGTGACACAGATTATGGTCATGGTTTCTCATCCTTTGATGATGCAGATCCATTTGGGTCCCATCATGAACCATTTAAGACATCAGTGGGGAGTCAGACACCAAAGAGAGATTCTGATAGTTGGAAAGCATTTTAATGTGGTAATGGATTTCCTTGCTCGCATATGGTCTCCCCCCAAACCAATTTAAAACTGTCTTTGTCCTGTTCTTTTGGTTGTAGGGATAGTGAATTGGTTGTGATTAGATATTCTTTCGTTATGGCATGAGCGTTACGAAGAGTTGTGTTCTCTAATACTTTTTCATTAGCTGGATTTTGGGGTGGGGGAGGGGGTGTATATTTTGACCTTTTCTTTCTCTCCTATTGTTGTTTAAAGGTGAGCTGAGCTTTTGTTGTGTTCACCCATATTCGATGTATAAAACATGTAATAATGTTCTTTTCTTTTCAGTCAGCTCCTAGTTTAGAATTATTTTAGGTTCGAAAGTGATTTGTATCCACTTGACTGTCAGTTATTATGATAAAGTTGATTGAGGATTTGTGGTAAGACCAAATAAATCATATGTATCAATTTCGCTCTAATTTTGTCAACACATTCATCATAATTTCATCATGTGGTGATGATCTATCACCACTTTTCTCTTCAATTCGAGCTTGGAACTGGCTATACTTAATTAAACTAAAACAGGAAACTGCAACCCTCTTACAGTCTCTCAATTTTGCTTTTACAACTAGTAGAATCCCTGAATAATTAGTCAAATTTGGTTGGAGCAGATAAAACCGGAGAGATTGGAATGAAAACAAATGACTGGTAATCAGACAGTATCATTTTTCATGAATGCGTACAGGGAAAATAAAACAATTTTGTAGGCTTTGAAATTTACTTCTGCCTATAGTGCCAATCATTACGATAGCCATAGTATAAAACCAAAGCGAATCACAGTATATCAAGTTCCGGTATTAATTCAGAAAAGAACCAACTTGGCCTAGCAATAAGAAGAAAAAAAGATGCACATTACTGTGACTTACTCCGTGGCATAACAGTAAGACACTTATCAATGACCACTGGTGGAAGAGATTGTAGTACAAATAGATAGGAACTAAAAGGAAAACTTATCATCATAGGAGAATCCATAATCTAGATTCAATAGGTCTAATCTTATTCCTATGTATACATCAACGAACCCGTCTTAGATCTGCCTTTGCTGGCTCTGTGACTATGACAAGATAAAATACAATATCGTTGGGACTAATTTGAACAAAACCTAAACCAGAGAGTACTCTCTCTCTCTCTCTCTATATATATATCTCATGATACAATTAAATTGTAATAGGAAGTACGTAGACAAATTTCAAGCTTCGACTCCAAAGGTCTCCAGCATGGAAGAATAAGTTCCATAGACTGCCAAAACTGCACCCATTAAAACAAGTGCAGAATCCAAAGTCAAACCAAGCCATCCCAGTTCTTTCTTGAACACAATTAAGTGAAACAAAGCAGGCAACACAAACCCCAAAATAATGCACACACTGCTCCCAACTAATGACAAGAAATCAGCAAAATTTGGCACCATTAATGCCACTAAAGTGACTACCAAAACCACAATCCATCTCAGCCAAAAGCAGTATCTGCCTTCAGAAAATCTCCTTTCCATCACTTCATAAACAGGGTTCATCATAAGTGGAAAAGTAAAGAAAAGGTTTATGCAAAGTCCAATCTGTACTAAGGTGCTAAGCAATCCTCTACCAAGATTTGTAGTTATTATATCTTTGGTCTCTTCCCCAAAGGCAAAGTATCCCAATACTCCAAAAGAACCATACATCAAAGAAATGAAAGCCATTGACAAACCCAAGATTTTCCCAAATTTGTCCTTGTCTTTCATCTCTGCTTCTAAAGGTAAAACCATCCCAACACCTTCAAAAGCATAAACAGATACACCAAGACCATAAAAGAACACACTGAACCCACCAAATGCTTCAAGAATAGGTCTATTCCTTAGAAAAATCAACACATCCTCAACCATAACTACCCCCATAGCACCTAAATCAACAACATCAGCAAATATACTCAAAGGGGCTAAGTGAGTAAGTGTAGGGATTGAATTCAACCCCAACTGAAATGGGAAACAACTCCAAACATACACCTTTTTAGGTGACAACCCCAAGATTTTAGGGTTTGTATTTTCAATAGAATAATTGAATAAGTGTGCTAATGTATTGGCTATGAAAATCAAGTAACTTATACAAAAACCAGCTTGCGACATAACAATCATAGCATCTACTGTACATCTACCTATTGATCCACACACAGCATATCCCAAATCACCAAAAGATGAAATCTTGGCAACTTTGAAATGGGTTTCTAGCTTTCTCCTTGAATAAACAAGAAGCATCATACAATAGTAAGTAAGAGTTGCTACTGATAAAAGCATGAGAGTACCCATTACCCATCCTGTTTTCTTGAAACTATAAGGAAGGCCAAGAACTCCAGCTCCAACTACTGCTATGAAAACATTAGCAAAAGTTTTGGAAGGTGAAGAAAGGTGCTGGGTGTTTGCTAAAAGTGGTGTATCTTCTCTTGGGATTTGCAGAATATGGGATGATGAACTTGCCTTGTCTTTCTCAAACCCCATAGTTCACAGTTCAAATCAAGAATCCAAATTAGTGACCAAAAAACCAGTAAAGATTAAAACTTTATTGATTTAGATTACTCAAACTGTGAGGAAATTGTAGTTATTACAGATCAAAGAGAGAAACTTTAAGTTTGTTTCAGTTATTACAGATCAAAGAAAGATAATTGAAGTTTGTTTCAAGGTTTCAAAGTGCCAAGTTATGGGGTTCAGAGGGAGTTTTGAGGAGGAGAAAATGGCGGTGGAAGCTGCACAGATGTACACTTTTTCGCCAAGCGAGAGATAAATCAAGAGAACATTTAAAGAAGGCAGGCTTTGAAAGTGACAATGATATTTTATTGAGCTAAAAAAACTGTGCACGGCTTCTTCTTCTTTTTCTTTTTTTCTTTTTTTCTTTTTTTGTGGTCAAAATAAGTTTGATTTCTGGTGAAAAAGGACAGATGGTCGGTCATGGCTCACACTCCCTCCTCTCCGTGTTATCAATTTATCTTGGGCAGACTCATTAAAAAAATATAAAATTTTTAAATAAAAATAATAAGTATAATTAAATTACTCTTAATTAAATATTATATTATAATTAATATGAGGAGTAAAAGATTTTTTAGGGATATATATATAAGAGTAATTTAAAAAAATAAATTAAAGTTTTTTAATTATATAAATGAACATTTATTTTAAATCAAAATAAAAAGATAAATTGATCACTTATTATTGATCGGAGAAAGTATGAAGTTGTTTCAACTTTCAATTATTAACAAACATTTTACATAATTTTCAAATATTGAAAAAGACCATTGTTTAACAAGTTTCCTTTGATGAATATGCATACCTAAAAAGGGGAATGGATCCCCTCCAGTGCTGTTTTGTCCAGTAATCTTCAATGAAGTGCTTGATATATCCCATATGGACAAAACATAATGAATGGTTTGAGTTTGTTCTATCATTCATGGCCCCTTAATTCTCTCTATTAATACAATATATATATACTCTAATAAGTTGAAAAAATAATATAATATCATCATTGTTTTATATAAAAGACGAAAGGCGAACTTAAATTAACTGTAAATGACATGAGTGCTAATTTTATTTTTATTTCCTTTATAATGCATTACCAAGTATTTTTTAATTGTAGTTTAGTTGTATAAAAAAATAAATTCCTTTTTAACATAACATGCAATTTCTGACGTACTAATTGATATAGTTTTATTCTATAAACTTTAGTGCTATTTGAATTTATTATGTAAATGATGAAATTCATTATTTGATTAAATTTTCAGCTGAAAGAAATTTTTTTAGTTGATTTTGACATTGGTAACAGAAAAATGAATTAATGGAAATCGCCAAACAAAAACAAAAATTATGGAAAGATGGAACAGAATACAAGTTTATTAGAATTATAAACAACGTTATATTACAATGATGCACACTCAATATTTTTTAATCAGAAAAAACAACTTCAATCGTTTGAAATTATAAGTAATAGTGTTGCCTATAAACTTATTTTGACTAATAGAACAATCTAAATGATTGATTATTTTTTGTTCACCCGCAGTACATATCAAACACTTCATTAAAAATTAATGGACAAAATATTACTAGAGGGGATCCAATCCCACCTAAAAGACTATAAAGTGACGGGCAAGATGCAGGTAACATCAGAATCAATACACAAATACTATAGCGGATTGCTGAAACAAACAAGTGTGACCTAATTCCTATCGCAAATTGTCACGATCCGGAATTTCTATCCGCGACAGTAATGCCACATAACATTTCACTTGCTAGGTAAGCTAACGTTAGAAATAATATTTTTTTGTTGTTGTTGTCATTTTTAACAATTCAAATTAAATAATAACCAATAATTTGAATAAACTGAAATAGAGTGAGAAAATCATAATGACATCGATATCTAGATACAATCCCAGAACTGGTGTTGTCACTCCTCTTTTTTCGGGCGAGCTTTACTAAACCCTTTTGGTTGATAAAAGGCTTAATAGAGCTCGTAAAGGGATTTCCAATTTGGGAAAGTGACAAAGAGACAGATTAATCAGAAAAGTTTAGAGTCGCCACCTAACAAGTGATTCTGGTGTGCCAGGCCACCATTTTAGAACTTGGACTTAAAGTTAAGTTCATACCAGAGAGTTGGGTAAGGGAGTTCATTTGATTGGGGGAGAAGGTGTTAGGCATTCTCCGAATCCCGTGAAAGTCACGGTTGCGTACTTGATTTAGTTGGCTTTTAGAATATTCGGATTGAGACAAACACAAACAAGAGAAAAACAAACGCACGAGAGGTTCGAGGTCGTTCCCACCTAATAAAAGGAAAATAAAACTAAAACTGAAATACTACAAGTTCCACTTTTGGTCTTCACATACAAATACCTCGGGGCATTCCCCGGAATGTCAAATACACAAGTCCCTCGGGGCATTCTCCGGATAAATTCAACTAGGGAACAACTTCTCGCCTCAAAATTAACAAAACGTCCTAGTATTGCCTACCCAAGTGTGATCGGCCTAAACATGCTACTAGCGAGCAGATGTAAATAAAGTAAGAAAATAGATCTAAAACAAAGAAAGATAAAATTTGGTTTATGGCCTTGTTCTTTTAACTTTTATTTCATACATTTAACCAAACCCAATCTAAAAAGCCACAAAAGACAAGAAAAAGAACAAAACATTACTACAAATAGGGATTTGCTATCGCAGATCCCATATGCGAGACGCATATTGCGTGCAAGAATCGCAAATCGGAACAGAACCCCATATCAAGATTCGATGTCAAAATGCGATCCGATATGTGATCGCAAAGTGTGTCTGCGAGCCGCAAATTTCATGCAGAGATCGGAAATCAGAACAGAATCCTGGGTAAGATTTAATGTCAGAAATGCGACAATCATGTCAAAAATGCGAATCGCATATAAGTTATGCGGTCGCAGAGTCAACCCCAAACGCAGACTAATCCAGCGTTTCTAGCGATTAGGTTCAAAATGCGAACCGCATATCAGTTACGCGGTCGCAGATTCAACACCAAACGCAGATGATTTAATTGTTTGTTCGATTTTTCCATTGTTGGATGACTATACCAAACATCAACCACATTACGATATTCGCTAAGGTGTAATTTGAGCATATTAATTCATGAAGTCAACAAGTTGGAGACAAACACCCACGAATCTATCGTACTTTCATCTTACGAAACAAAATGAACAAGAATTAGGAAATTAAACCTGAATAAGAATCCGCAGTGATTTTGAATGACGATACAAGCAACAGAGACATCGAGCCACGACCGGAATTCGAACCAGCAACTAGAATCGAAACATGTATTATTTTATAATATAGATTCAGGCTTTTACGATTTAGTATGATTATATATGCTATCAAATAATTATTTTGGTTGCTTAATTAAACATGTATTAATTATATTATATGACTAAAATAAGAATTTTTTAAAATGCACATTTAATTGTTCGCATGCTAAAACAATTTTAATGTTGACACTATTGTATTAAAATTTAATTTAATATGTGATTTCATGTCCTTATATTTCAATTTAATTAGAAATCAATTAAAAGCACCATATAAAATGTTTTCATATATTTTCAATTAGTATAATATATGTATAAGGTAAAATATTTATGTATTTTTTTCTTATATCTAGTTTAATAATTTAATATGCAAACTTTTAATTGATTTCAACGTCCTAAATATTAGAAAAGTACTTGAATTAAAATTTTACCCATTGTAAAAGGAATTTTAGAAAAGTAAAAAAGACGAACGGTATTTTATTAAAAATATTCGTGCTTTTAATATTATTCATATTATACACCACCCTTTCAGTAGAATTCGAACCACCTGCTAGCCAGCCTTGTTTGATACGTTTCTCTTATCAACGAATCTAAAGGGGATTTAGTGACTTTGTGTGTCCATAACGTAGTAGTCTCATTGATGCCTTTGACGGCAAAGATTTTAAGATAATTATTGTATTTTTCCATACATGTGCCTCACTTTAGCAATAAACTTAATTTGGAGAAATAATCTCAAATCTCAGATATCTCTCTGCTAGTATTCTCAGATTTAGAAAGTAGTAGAGGAGTTATTCTTTTTTGCTTTTTAGGAAGGGTGCATCGATGAGGAGTGCCATTACCTTGCTGTTGAGATACCGCTGACATAGTTGGAGGAATCTTGATAATTATCTCCACATAGTTTCTATCCCAAAACACATGATTAAAAAGTTGTAATCTCAAAGCAATAGTTACTAACTTTCTAATACAAAACTAAATTAAAAGAATATATATTAACCAACAAAGAAAATTTGGAAACACAACAATATCATTTGTCCTATTTGAGCAAATCTAATAATCATCACAGTGAGCTCTAGCACAGAAACAGCAAAGAAATAATACCTCAAATTGCTGAATCATGTGAGGTTTCAACACTTAGAATTTCCTTTTACAACTTGTTTGGATGGTTATTACATGTCGTTTCATAATGTATCGTATTATATTGTATTGTATTGTTTGATGAATATAATATTTGAATTAATTGTATCATTTGCCGTCTTTTCATGATATCACGCATCAAAAATATGAAGAATAAACTTGCAACATTACTAAAAAAAAATAGGATACGAAATAAAATTATTATATAAATAAGTAGGGTAAAGAATAAAATATGACTATTTAATAATAAAGGACAAAATGAGAGGATTAATATAAGGTAACGTTGCCACCACACCGATCCGTCATTCGTTATATAATGTGAAACTTTTTTCGTTGTTACGTAATGACGGATTTAACGATATGATACAATAAAATTTAAGTAACAATTAAAAAAAATTGTATTTAAAGTAACAACCACTTCATCATGAATTTATCTTGAATCGAGATCTTTTGGCTCACCTTGAATTATATTTTACTTGCATTTTAAAGACATCTACGTTTAATAATAATAAGGGCTTCAAAGGACTACTTTTGCGATGTCTGTCATATGAAGAAGCTCAGCAAACCTTGCAAGAAGTAAAGTGATCAAGCTTCTTAGCCATCGAGGACCGGCCTCGTGAACGCATTCGCTAAAGGCATTACTGGCCAGCTTTCTAATACGATGCAACAAAATAGGTAAAAATCATCCAAACAAAGCTGTTAGACTACTGCTGAGTTTCCTTACATGATGGGGAACAATATATAATTTCTGAGCTCCTCTGTACTCACCAAACTGACCATACCACAAATTCAAAAAATAAAGCAATTTTTTTCCTGATAAACCTACAATAAGGATAGTATATGCAACCTCACTTCTCTCAAGAAAAAAAATTATCTATACCAGAGAATTTTCATCACTTTCTACAATTCACTTGAACTATATTTATACATACTTTTCACCTTTCCTTCAAATAAGTTTTTATTGTTCTAGTTCCTTGAATCAATTGCAACTTACTAGTTATTACATTCAGGTTGTTAACATACTGAAATATGAGTACAGTGGCGGATCCAGGATTTTAAAGTCGTGGGTGCTCACTCTCTAGCCATATAAAAAATTAGTTCATGCAAGAATCGATCTCTAACCACTTCATATTTGTACACTCTATTCTCACCTCTTAACCAAAGCACCCAGAAGACTTTTTGTTTAATGGGTGCTTGCTAGTTCTTTATACCAGTATTCCCTGTATTTTCTATATAATTATACAAAATTTGCGTCGGAGTTAATGGATGTTTCAGCATCCGATGCGGACAACGTAAATCCGCCCCTAAATATGACGCAAACTTACCCCAAATATATTTGAGTGGGACGAACTGAACTTGAGTGGAAAACGAGGAGCTCAAGATGTGCGGCCGGAGAGTTTGTTTAAACTTCAATAAATTATTATTAGGAGAATATCTTTTATATTAGGAGACTATCTTTTATATTAGGAGATTATATTTTATATTAGGAGAGTATCTTTTATGTTAGGAGAATATCTTTTATTATTCCATATGTTCCATTGATTTGACTTAGTCCCTATACTAATCCCTATTGGTCTTTGATTTGTATTCTAGCACTATAAATAGGGATCATGTAAACCATTGAGAATCAACAAAGAAGATCATATTCCTTCATGGTAATCAGAGCCTTTGTACCCTAATTTTTTTCTTTTATTCGCCCATCCCCTCATCATGGGTGATGAACCGGCCACTATTAACAACAACAACCCCATTGCCGACAAACAACCACTACACCCGGCCTATACGGTCACCAACATCAACAACAAGATTCGTATTCTTGATGGCAAGAAGGTCTCATACTCTTCTTGGGTCAAATTATTCAAGCTACACGTCCGTGCCTACAAAGTACTTGATCACATCGATGGCACCAAACCACCCGAAGAAACCGATCCTACCTTTGCCGCGTGGTCGGAACTCGACGCGCTAATCCTACAATGGATTTACAGTACCATTTCGGACGAGTTGCTTGCCCGTGTACT
>MCJB01051348.1:0-45934 GCA_002018475.1 Nicotiana obtusifolia | reverse complement strand
TACTAAATTCATTCCTTATTGCTATTTCATATTTATGTAATATTTCTATAGGCGAAGTTATAATTTCATTATTATATTTTTTATTACTTTGTAATATATTTTTACCTTCATCTGTCATATTTTGCATCCATATTTTTACTGTTCCTAGTAGGGTTCTTTCTATGTATTCTGGTGCATCTTTTATTGTTATTTTATTATCTATTAACTGTTTTGCTATGTATCCACTCCAAAGTTGTATTGTTTTATTTATATCTTCTACGCAATCTAGGTCTAAGAAATTATATTGTTCTATTGATTGTTTAGGTATTCATTTTTTATATAATTGTTTATCCCATGAAGGTTGTTTATTCCATAGAGCTTTGTTTGTCCTATAATTTTCATAATTATTATAAACAATTTGTTTTTCTGATGTTCCTGACATAGAAGGTTTATCTTCTAAATCTCCAGTATTTATTTCTAGTTCTATATTTTTTATAAGTTCTGTGTATGTTTCACTTGTTTCTGAATCATGGTCTTCTATTGTATTTTCTGGATCTATGTCATTTATTTCTTCTATTCTTACTTCTTGGTTTTCCAACTGTATTTGTTTTTTAAATTTTTCTATTTCCTCTGCCAATTTTCTTTCTTGTTCTTCTTATTTTCTTTTTGCTTTTTCTTTTATCTTTTCTTCATATATTTATTTTAACGTTGCTAATTCTTTTTCTAATTCTATTATTCTGGTGTTTTTTATTTCTTCTAATTGTTCAATTTCTTTTTTCGTTTGCTTTTTAATATTTTCAATTTATTTGTTCCTATCAATTTCTTCATTTTCTTTTGCTAATCTTATCATTGCGGTTAGGCTATCTTCTATTTTAGCTGATTCTTTTTCTGGCATTAAGTATAATTGGTCTCCTATTTTTTTATATCTTCTACCTAAATTAGAGTGTATTATAATTACTTCTACTCCTTCTTGGCTTTTATATGTATTTTCACTTACTGCATATTCTTCCTTATTCATTTTATATTTCTCTCAGAATTGACAAGTATATCTGTTAATATTTTTCTTATTTACTAATAGATAATGGTTGAAATTATTTTTACGTTCATTAAACTGTTTAAGAGCATCTTTCTTATACTTTTTTCTTATTGAATAATTTCTTTTTGTTAGGGCTATCCATTTAAGTATTTTTCTTTTATATTCTAAAAGATTCCATCTATGATTATTATGAAAACTTAATGTTCTAAACGAAGGATGTTTTTTCATCATATATCTTTATTCATATATATAAGTATCTTTTACAATATCTTTTAATAAATAGCCTTTTTCAGATCTAGATTTATTAGAAAAATTACTTATAGATAATATAACAAGTTATATTAGAACACAAGACATAGAATATTTAGATTTTATTAACGAAAATGTTAAAGAAATGAAGAGATTAATACCACAAAAATATGAATACCATGAAAAAGCCTTTCCCTAAAAATTAATAGATAATAAAATGAATTTCGCACCCGAAAATTGGTATCACAACTAGAATTTCAAAATTTTTTTTTTGGCTAAATATACATTTTAATTGCTAAAAGTAAAGTATAACAGTGGAGGGGGACATAAACATGACCTCCCAGAAGAAAATGCATGTACTATTAGTCATTCTAAAGTGATGACTAATTGTACCTAGAAAGTAGTAGAGTGTTAGTCATTCTAAACCAGTGTTGCCAACTACTTTACCACTTGATAGGATCATTAGAGATGCTACTTCCTTTGCCTTCTCCTTAGATTTCTACTTCTCAACAGAGCTGTCATTTAGCAATTCAGGATGAAGCTTCCAACATTCTAACATATCATGGCCTTGCAGCTTGCACTGTTTACAGTATTTGGGTATGAAATCATACTAAACATTAACCCATTCAGTCCTTATGCTCCTTGTAGCTTCATTCTCAATATCCATACGAACTTTCTTTGGTAGTTCAGTTAACAAATCAACTAATACCTTGACTCTTGCACAGCTTGGACGAGTCTTGTTGATTGTTGCCATGTCTAAATGCAATGGCTTTCCAACTGCTGAGGCTAAAGAAAAGAGACGATCTTTAACAAAATAAGTAGGCAGCAGATTAAGAAATGAAATTCAAGCCATTGCTTTAGACGTTTCTTCTCCTTCTTTGAATTTGGCATCATAGATCAATATCCTCATCTGATACTCGTATCCATCTTTTGCTTTCAGATAGTATACTGCCTTCAATGTAAAATTGATGAAATCTTTCCATAGCATCAATCGAATTAACACATGCCTATCTCTGAGCAACCCAATGTTACAATCACCCTTAATCCCACACTGAGCGGGGATTAATCTTTGCAGCTCTTGAATATCGGCCAACCATAAGAGAACTTACCAATTACCGCATATTGAAGACCTTCGATTATGTTCATTCGATCGACTTCGGCCTCTGTAAACTTGACAAAAGGCTGGCCTTGTTAGAAGGTTTCTCTTTTAAATGGGATTTGCACAACTCGAACTGTCAAATTAGGGTTCACTGTTAAGGGCGAGTTTAGAGTCGAAGGTCGGAGGAGACGACTGTACTCAAGGAGTTGTGGAGTGGTTGTAGTTTTTGTGGGAGGTTGGGAACTGAGAGGAGGAGGTTTGCCAGCCGGCGTATCACCGGTCGGCATCGCCATGGCTGTTCGAGAGAGCTCGCGATTGAAATTGCCTCTTATCGCCTAAATCGCCAGAGCTTTTTCGTAGTCTGATAGAATTTCGAATTTAGGGTTTTAGATTTTTTTTTTTAATCAAAAACGAATTAAAAGACAAAGAAACTAACACTAAGGCACGATGAATAGGATTGGGATTGTCAGAACAAACCCTTTCCAAGCTTTGATACCAACTGATGCAATATAAATGAAAGTTGCTCTGATACCAACTGATGCAATATTAAACGCGAAAATAAGAAAACAGAGGATAAAAGTAAGACGCTCTATGAATTATCAAGACAACAAGTAGGAACTAGTCTACTTACCATTTTGATGAAATCAAGGAGTACCTATACTATACGAACGATCCTCAAGACAACGATTGTCTTGCAAATTATTCGATTAATAAGGAACGAGTTTAATTTTGAATCACACCAAAATTGGACAAGTTAAACACACGATTTTGGTTGGGAGCAATGGCTGCCAAAAATTCTTTATAAAATTAATGTAAGGTCCTAAAAATAATGAAGTGTTTAGGCTTATATAGAATGAGCCTTGTCCAAAGTTAACTAGGAAACAAATAACTAACAAAAAAAGGCTACAATTTGGCTAAGTTTAACGAATAGTCATGCAGGACCAAACAAGTAAGAATTAATGTCTTCCATAACTACACAATAATCTCAACACAGTAACATGCATCACACGCCAAACGCTTGGCTCTTCTTCACCATCAAATGTGCATCATGAAGCTCTCTAGCTTGACTTCTCGTGAATGGTCTTGAAGGCTTAAACGTGTCATGATCAGGTTGACCTGCATCAAATATACTCCAACACTCATAATTAATAAATTTATAATAATTTTCAACTTCACTTGAAAAGTTAACAATGCCAACCCTCGGGCCCCCGTGCCCAAATTCCTAAAATTTTTGAAGATAAAAATTACCCATTACATAACAAACTCAAATATATAATTTGTTCCCAATTCTATGTTCAATTTCGTGGTCAAAATTCAAAAATATAATTTCTAGGTTTTCTTCAATATTTTCACAAATTCTACCAATTTCTATGTTCAAATCCGTACATAATTCATGTATTTAACTTACGACAAGTGAGAATCACCTACCTTGTATTGCTTGACGAAAATCTCCTCAAAATAGCTCCCCAAATCTGGCACCCAAGTAAAAATTGAGAGAAAAGTGAGCCAACTCCCGAAATTAAACAGCACTGCCAAGCCTGACCTTCTTCGCGATCGCGGAGACCAAGCCAGGAGAATTTCTCTACACGAACGCGACATCCTCTTCGCAACGTGAAGTATAACCTGCCCAAACCATCGCGAACGCGGACCAAACAATACGAATGCGAAGGCTTAACTCAGCCTCGATGAGTTTCCTCCCATGTGATCTCGTGAGTCCTTCTGTGATCGCGTAGCACAACTCTCCCAAACAGGCTGCCTCCTCAACTCACCGCGTTCGTGACTCAACCCACGCAAACGTGAAGAACCACCTTCTCCAGCTCTGTAATCACGACCCCTTCTACGCGATCGTGATGAACAAAACCTCCACTAGCCTAGCTAACCGTTCGTGATTGTATCTTTACCTCCGCGATCTCGATGCACACCAAACGCACAAGAAACCAGCAGTGAAAAAACAAGGAGAATTTGTCTAAAACCGTTCTGAAACACAGCCGAGGCCCCCGAGACCCTTTCCAATTATACCAACTAATCCTATACCTTATCCAAACTTATCCCAAGGCTTGAAACGCCACGAATAATCTCAAAATCACGAATCGATGATCCAAATCCTTTTTTAACTTTCAAACATTCCAACTTCGACGAACGCATCCGAATCATACGTAGACATTTTGGAATGACGCCAAATTTGGAGTACAAGTCCCAAATCACAATACAAACCAATTCCAAGGCTTGAAATCCCAAGAAGGCATTAGTAGCACCAAAGTCTACTTTAGCTCGAACTTAGGAAATTCTAAAACCTTCAAAATACCAGCTTGCCACAATAAGCGCCGAAATGGTCTCGAACCACCTGATACTTAACCCGAACAAACGCCCAAGCCGAGGTCGTTTACTCAAAAGTCAAACCTTGATTAACTCCTCCAACTTAAAGCTTCCGAATTGAGAATTTTCCATCCGAATCAACTCCGAACTTCCCCAAATTCAATTCCGATCATACATACAAGTCATAAAACATGAAGTGAAGCTACTCAAGGCCTTAAATCGCCGAACGATGCGCAAGAGCTCAAAACGACCGGTCGAGTCATTACATTCTTCCCCACTTAAACATATGTCCGTCCTCGAACATGCCAAGAACCGCTCCAGAGCTGTCCAAAATCATTGTTTAACACCTCGTGCACCTACCTGTGCCACCAAAACTCATGTGAGTATATTAACTCGAGCCAGACTGAAGATTTTTCCTTTTACCCTAGCTCACAAGCCTTAGAACCAAATTCAACATTCAAAATTCTCCACGAGATCTGATTCCAATATACGGATACCGTATCCATCTTGACACACTAAACAGAAACATGCTCTTGCTCCCTTACTGTACCCACACAATGCACCGCATAATTCGTATGCCCATAATAATATCCTCCAACCGTAGAAGCTGCAAATTCACTAACCTGATGCCCGTAGTATACCTCATAAAACACATAAGCCCTGATCCAACCCACAACGATGAAAGCGACACGTAGAAGCACATCACCACCTGCCAAATCAATAAATCATAGAGTCTCTCCGCTTGACAAGAACTGTTACCTCATTCAGAGCTGAATAGTGACATTTTCTCTTTAATATACCTTACATAAATCCAATTGCACTAGTCTCATCCAATAACCTCATCTCACCCAGCACAAGCTGCTCAGGAAATGAGCCACCTCAAAAACGTCAAAACCTCATATGACGCCATCAATGCGCCAACAAGGTACAACTCGAATATGATCCATAAGAAAGAACGAACTCCGGCAAAGAATTACCCAGCCCGCGTAACTAATAAAACGACCAATCAGATGCTATGAATCTTTCTTAGAGACGAGAAACAAGGCACACAAAATAAGTATAAGGAACTATACTCAACATCACACTGTTGCGGCGTGCAACCCAATCTACACATCATACCTGTGATAGTATGCCACATGATCCGAACATAATAATCAATAAGGAAATAACCCATCGAGCTAAAATGCTCATACCCATGAAATTCCCGAATATCGACCATAAGCACGCCATGTGCATAATCACAACCCTTGGAAGATAGAAGGCACCATGCGCCACAAAAATGCCAAGTACGACTAAGGTACCATAATGACCTGCATCTCGAGAGCCATGTTGCTAATATAACATCACAATCTACATGGAACCACAACACATGTGCGAATAATCAAGTCGTTTCACAACCAACATGACATAATAGAATATTACAAAGAATAGCTGACGACGGGAATAACATCCAACGCTTGAAGACTCCTCCATAAGCAATGTTATGCTGAATGAACACATCCGGCCTGATGTAGAGCATATATTCACATTAGATTACCAGCGGACCTCAAGCCGATTCTGATCATCCCGTACTATGCTACTAACCTTTCAAGTATCCAATGACCATATTCATGACACATACGCACAGTCATCCAATCCGGAACAGACTCACATAGTCCACAACCAAAGGAACAGAGCGCCTCTCAGGCATAAACTCTCCCATTAGCGACAGTACCAGAATCTCCATTCTTGATTTCAATCTCTAACACTCAAATGACTAACACGTCGCACTTATACGATCTTCCCGTGGGATATACTCCCACAACCTTCCGCACCAGGTAATAAAATCTAAACATCAATAGACATCGACCATGCTACTTTTATAGGGCTAGCCAAGCATCCGTATTTCAATACCCAATACTTCCACAAACAGACCATCCTCAGGCTGCCCGAAAATAGTGCTAATATAGTTCGAACATCTGAAATCCTCCCCCACTCCTTTGAGCTCATGACATTCTTATCAAAACTGAACCACAACCTCGATTATCAATTTCTAATTTCCATGCCGCTCACAACACCTAACATGCCGCTATGCGAGGGTACAAAATTCCAACATAACCCCTGAACAATTAGTAGGATTAACACTTCATCGACTCAAAACCGTTCACTTAACTCATTTCAGAAGAAAAATTACCACCCACATTTTCCCATAACCGTAGAAAATGCAAAACTCAAGTCGTGGTCTAAACCGTCATAACTCTTCCGAGATCCATTTACACATAAAGAAGCCATCAGAATCAAATACCTCCAAATCAAATCATGGTGGCTGTCAAGCGTGCAAGTACAACCACGAATCACCTGTATAGACTTATCACATCAAAGGCACTGATTATTTCCCTAACCATGCGGATTCAAACCATGACTAACTGACTCAACCTCTTCCAATTTGCTCCTGACTTACCTAAGAAAAAATAGCCCTACACAAACACACCACAAACCTCCATCAACACCCACCTTGAGTCCAAAATTGTGCGACCATGCCGTCTCAATGCCCATAAGCCATTTCATACCCTCATCATGCAGTCTATAGTAACTCCAACTGATACACCTCTGCTGATTAGATCTTCTGCAAATCCGAAGTTATTTCTCCCATTTTCCTAACACTACACTATAGACCCGTTAATAACATAGAAATGCTCCAAGTACCCTTCACACTCTACTACTGAACTCAATCCTCAGCCACATAACGAACCTGAAAATCCTTAACCACCGCACCTAAAATATCGAATCCACTAGAACCCTTATTGACAGTCACCTACTCTGACCTAGTCCCGAATATAATAGCAAACTCTAGTACTCCGTTTGCACATGATTACTCCTAATGAAGCAACCAGATGAATTCTTTCCTTGTACATCACATATACAAGAGGCATAAACTCTGAGTTATCCCAAAATCCGCACATGAATCGATAAGGCAAAATATAGCACACATTCATCAAGTCCTTCGCCCGAATTACCATTTTTGTTTTCTTTCCTTAGTCATAAATAATATATCAACATACCGATAACCCAATACTGCCAAGGCACATAGCCACGTGACTCAATCGTAGACAGTGGGCTCCCCCACTTAGCTATAAGCTACAATCACATCAATCCAAAACCCATAATTACTCCTCCTTCCCAGTTACCATTATCTCGCATTGTTAACATGCCAAATTTCTCGCAATCTCTCGATAAAGTTTTCATAAAACATTCCGAATTATCCATGACAATCGCACCTTCGACCTCTTGCTGTGTAAAAGTAGAAACTCTTCGTAGGAAATGCATCAACACCCGCAACCACTAACCTTCTCACAGGAGATAGCCCACCTATGTAATCTCGTATCGACCTCCTCCGACAGTCATTGCTATAGTTATATCCATCATGAAATTAATTAATCTCCCTGGCGTCCACACTGATCCGCAAGCCGTAATAATCCTTTCATTCTTTAACACCCCTCGGAGGTCCAGCAATATATTTGAAACTCGAAGCCATATTGCATCCAAAACAACGATCAAATACTCATATTTTCCTACATTCCTATCAAGCCCTTCTCGTCACATCCAAACATCCTAAGCACAGAAACCACCTCAGGGGTAATCTCCCTCAAACCGTCAACATTGGAAATGCCGATTCGATCCTGAAGTCGCAACACACAGCCATCTCTGATAACTTCCTCTTAGGTTCCATCTCACAACGCCGTGCCTAGAGGCAAACAAATGATGACCAATATGCCGATGAGCCTCAATAGATTCAATCAAGGATGGCGACACCATAATGTTAACAGGAATTCCACCAACTTCAAAAATATCAAATCTCGACCGTAGGCAAAACCAACATCGGGCTGAAATGACAGAACACTCCTCTTCAAGGCAACGTAATGGTCTGCCCGCATTTGCAGGGAAAAGCATCCTGCACGGCATCGGTAGCATCTTCACAACTTGTCGGTACTCAACTGATAACAAATGCCCGACGTCGCGTACGAATGAGTAGAACGAAACCAAAGTCATAAGCTTCAACAAAATCAAATCGCACGATGATGAATCAAGGAAGGGAAGTTCTCCTAACAGCCATGTAACCTCTCGAAGATAAGTACAGACTTCCTGTACTGATCCGCAAGACTCTACCAGACAAGCCCGTGACTCGTGAGGCCTTAGTGAACTTAGTGTTCTGATACTATGCTATCACGATCCAAAACCCACTATAGGTCGTGATGGCGCCCAACGTCGCCGTTAGGTAAGCCAACGGTGATCTACCAATTTAATGATTCATTTTATTATTTTTGAAATCACGAATCTTATTAGGCAGAGAGATAAATGCATTGAAACCATACATACGTACAATTTAAATAAAATATAAAGTAAAAGGGTGGCAATGGTAAGCAAAACCAAAAACAAATTCTAGAAGACCCCAAAACTCGGTGTCACATGTGCATGAGCAACTGCGAAGAAATACAATACCCATACAACATCGGTCTAAAATGTAAAATAGATATGATAACAAAAATGAAGGTGAAGGAGACTCCGTGTGTTGAGGATCAAAACATGAAATGCAACTCTGAGTAAAATCCCCGCAAAGCTGCGCCTTTGCGCTCAAAAGACAACCAGAAATGTATGCCTGCACAATAAGAGCAGAACTATAGAATGAGTATGTATATCAACGCGTATACAATAGATATCTAGCCTAATCCTTGAGAAATAATGACGAGAGGCCGACATCGACAGTTACTAATGGTCCAGTAAATCAAGTACAGTAAAAAGTAGACAAGTATGAAGCATGATAATTAAAGAGTGAAACAAATATAGGTACATGATATGATCCTCATCTGAACAGTATACACAACATCCTCGAATATCGGTTATTTCCTCAAGTGGAGTATATAATAGGTTCCCCACCAGATAGATCATCACATCTCAAGTTTGGAAAACTCATGGATACACTGGCTTATTGTCAAATATTACGCATGATTCTGCCGAGCCAAGCGGCTCGATCCCATATGAGTATTTCATGAAATTTCTGAGGCGAACGACCCGATCCCATAAGAATATTTACATGATACTGCCGAGGCGAACACCCTGATCCCATAAGAGTGTGTTACAATATCCTGCCGAGGCGAACGATCCAATCCTATAAGAGTGTGATACATGATACTGTCGAGGCAAACAACCCGATCCCATAATAGTGTTGCTGAGGTGTTTTGCCCGAACACATTAGAATATGAAGCTTTTACGGGTCTTTGACCCCACTCACGAATATGTGTGTGAGTTATGAGATTCAAGAAAAACTTTTTGATGAATACGCACAACACGAGAGAAATCTGTAAGGGAAGTACAATTTCTACGATAATTTTGTAGCTCATCTAATATCTAGCGAGTCCATTACTCTACGCGAGTCTAGTCTCAGGTCAGAATGCGAATTGAAGACATTAAACAGACAAGAATAACTCAAATAGTACAATTAAGGCATGGCATGAGTCTAAGTCTACCGAGACATAATTAGGAATTCTAGCATACGCACGGACACTCGTCACCATATACTTGTGTAGCTCCCACGACATGTAACACATAAAAAATATAATAACTACGAGGTAATTTCCCCCTCACAAGGTTAGACAGGAGACTTACCTTGCTCCGAATCTCCATTACCGGCTCCAACGCCCCTCTAACAACTCAAACCAATCTCCATCAATCCTAAACTAGTCAAACAACAAGAAAATCAATAAAAATATTGATGCAATATTAAACGCAAAAATAAGAAAACAAAGGATAAAAGTAAGGCTCTCTATGAATTATCAAGACAACAAGTAGGAACTAGTTGACTTACCTTCTTGATGAAATCAAGGAGTACCTATACTATACGAACGATCCTCAAGACAACGATTTTCTTGCAAATTGTTCGATCAAAAAAGGAACGAGTTTAATTTTGAATCACACCAAAATTGGACAAGTTAAACACACGGTTTTGGTTGGGAGCAATGGCTACCGAAAATTCTTTATAAAATTAATGTAAGGTCCTAAAAATAATGAAGTGTTTAGGCTCATATAGAATGAGCCTTGTCCTAAGTTAACTAGGAAATAAATAACTAACAAAAAAAGGCCACAATTTGGCTAAGTTTAAAGAATAGTCACGCAGGACCAAACAAGTAAGAATTAATGTCTTCCATAACTACACAATAATCTCAACACAGTAATAAGCATCACACGCCAAATGCTTGGCTCTTCTTCACCATCAAATGTGCATCATGAAGCTCTTTAGCTTGACTTATCGTGAATGGTCTTGAAGGCTTAAACGTATCATGATCAGGTTGACCTGCATCATCCTCCCCTTCTTGGGAAGATTTCGTCCTCGAAATCGAACCTGCTTCATCTCTCAGAGCAACATAAGGAGTCAAGCTAGTGACATTGAATGTCTTATAAACGGCATAATCATCAGCCAGATCTATGACATAAGCATTATTATTGATCTTCTGCAATACTTGAAATGGTCCATCTCCTCGCGGAACCAACTTCCCTTTCCTCTGGTTCGGAAATCTTTCCTTTCAGAAGTGCACCCAAACCCAATCATCTTTCTTTAAGTCCAGCTTTTTCCTTCCTTTATTCTTCTTGACCGCTACCTGTTCATAAGCATCCTCCAAAGTTTTCCTCACCTTAGCATGCAATTCGAGCAACGCGGCTGCTCGGTTTCCTCCATCAATGTTAATAGTTGCATCTCTTGGCAGAGGAACAAGATCAAGTGGTATCAAAGGATTAAAACCATAAACACATTCAAATGGAGTAATGCTAGCCATGCAATGAACAGTTCTATTATATGGAAACTCCATAATAGGTAATCGGTCAGTCCAAGTGCTTGACTTCCCTCTGGTCAAAGCTCGAAGAAGAGCTCCCAAGGTGCGATTAACAACCTCGATTTGACCGTCAGTATGTGGATGATGTGATGTAGAAAACAACAATTTGGTGCCAAGAGCACCCCACAAACACTTCCAAAAGTGACTCAAAAACTTAGCATCTCTATCACTAACAATAGTTCGAGGCACACCATGCAACTTTAATACATTAGCAATAAACAAAGAAGCAACATGTTGTGCATCATCACATTTTTACAAGGAATGAAATGAGCCATCTTAGAAAACCTATCAACAACCACATAAATGCTATCATGACCATCCCTAGATCGAGGCAGCCCCATCACAAAATCCATCAAAACATCTACCAAGGACTAGTAGGAACGGGTAAGGGAGTATACAAACCATGATTATTAGACCTAGATTTAGCTCTTTTACACTCAAAACACGCTCCACATACTCTCTCGACATCTCGCCTTATCTTAGGCCAATGGAACTGTTCCCCTAGTATAGCAAAAGTCTTATCTACCCCAAAGTGTCCCATCAAGCCCCCACAATGCGCCTCATACACCAACAACTCTCACCACGAGGACTCGGGTATACAAACTCTCCCCTTCTTTAAAAGGAACCCATCATTCCATTGATACTTCTCAACTCGCTGCCCACTAAATATGGCATCACACACACTCTTAAGTTTAGTTTCATGCATATACATAGACTTAATACTCTCAAAACCCATCAATCTAGATGCTAACTTGATAGCCAAAGAAAACTTCCTAGATAGTGCGTCAGCTACTACATTCTCCTTTCCCTTATTATAATGAATTACGTAAGGGAAACTCTCAATGAACTCAACCCACTTGGCATGTCGTTTATTTAGTTTCTCTTGACCTCTAAGATGTTTGAGTGACTCATGATCACTCCTAATTACAAATTCCTTAGGCCATAGGTAATGTTGCCAATGAGCTAAAGCTCGTACGAGGGCATACAACTCTTATTCGTACGTAGAGTAATTCAAGGCAGCCCCCTTCAAATTTTCACTAAAATAGGCAATAGGCTTCCAATCTTGCATAAAAACACCTCCAGTTCCCACACCCGAGGCGTCACACTCAATTTCAAATGCCTTACTAAAATCAGGTAATTGTAACAACGCGACAGAATTAAGCCTACTTTTCAACTCTTGGAAGGCACCCTCTTGCGGATCCCCCCACACAAAAGGCGTGTCTTTTCTCACCAACTCCGTGAGTGGTGCTGCTATGGTGCTAAAGTCTTTAACAAAGCGTCTGTACAAACTAGCTAGTCCATGGAAACTTCTAACATGTGAAACAGTAGTAGGAGTAGCCCAGTCTCTAATAGCTTCTACCTTAGATTCATCTACTTCAACACCATTAACACTTACAGGAAATCTCAAAAATACAACTTTCTCTACACAAAAAGCACACTTCTTGTAATTAACATATAACTTTTCGGCTCTTAATACTTCAAACACTTGCCTTAAGTGATCAACATGGTCATCTAAACTTCTACTATAAATCAAGATATCATCAAAGTAGACAACCACAAACTTATAAAGAAACAGTTTAAGCACATGATTCATTAATCGCATGAACCTACTAGGTGCATTGGAGATACCAAAAGGCAACATCAACCATTCATATAGACCAAACTTGGTCTTCAATGCAGTTTTCCACTCATCACCCGGTTTCATACGGATTTGGTGGTAACCGGACCTAAGATCAATCTTAAAAACACACTTGAACCACATAACTCATCTAGCATATCATCTAACCTAGGGATACGATGACGATACTTTACCGTTATCTTGTTGACGGCTCGGCAATCAACACACATCCTCCAGGTGCCATCTTTCTTTGGAACCAAGATCACGGGTACGACACACGGACTTAGACTCTCTCGAACTAGCCCCTTAGTCAATAGCTCATCCACTTGTCATTGCAACTCATTAGTATCTTGTGGATTGCTTCAATATGCGGGTTTGTTCAGAATTTGTGACCTCAGAACAAAGTCAATTTTGTGTTCCATCCCCCTAAATGGAGGTAGTCCACTCAACATCTCCTCGGGAAACATGTCCACATATTCCTGCAAAACATTATTAACAACACTAAGCAAGGGGTGAACGTTAGTAGAAACTTCATCGTCACACTCAACCAAATCAGCTCCCTTATCTTTCTCAATCTCCTCCTCACTCTCTGCCTCACAAACAGTACCATCATGTTCAGGTCTTAAGGTAGAACCATCAATAGTTCCTTCCCTGACATTCTTCCAAGTACTAGCAATTCTTTCAAGGTTCTCCACTCGAATACTAAGTGCCCTCACTTCAGCCCATAGCTCGATTAAAGTAATGTCAGTCACAACCCTTTCTCCTTGCGTAGCCATGTACCTGCAAAAGAAACAAGACTAGAGAATGTGTTAAGGTTAGTTAAAAATACTCTCTTTCACTTTTTGAATAACTCTCGAGTTCACTCAAAATTCGGGTAGGATTTCACACTTGTCTTCAAATTGGCTTCCTCTAATTGATCAAGTTCCTTAATGACCTTTCAAGTTCACAAGTTCAATAGTGTATTCGGGGTGAGCGAATTTATGTGACTCAATAGGCGGACAGCTTTTTAAGTGAGTATAATAACCAAGAATTATCTACGAAAGTGGAAATTTTGAGTTTTAGCACGAGGTCCTACAAGCTCAAAGATTAGTAATTACATAAGTAAGAAATTACCTAAGAATTACTAATTAGAATTAGTGTAACTAAGAAAAAATTTTGAATTAGTGGAAGGAAGAAGTTTTAGAAGCTTTCCCACTTTAGTTTGGAGAATACCAATCCCCTCTCCCTAACCCTTAGGAATTCGACCCCCCCCCCCCCGGTTTCCTTTTCCAACCAAATTTTGTCCCCCTTCTCCTTGTCCAACTAGGTTTTCAACTTCTTGAAACTTCTCCCCTTTGGATTGGGAGTTGTTTCCTTCTTGGGCTAGAATTAGGGTTTTTTATTCTCCTCCTTTCTCTCCCAAATTCGGCCCTCTCTCCTCTCTCTTTACACGTTTACAAGACTTCCAAAAACTATCAAATTATTGTTCAAGAACTTCAAGAATTCAGGGAAGACTTGTCAAGAACGTTTGAGGATTCAAGAACCTCTTCAAGATCAACATAAAACTCTTCAAGAACTACAATTTTAACTCCAAGAACTTCAAGTTTCTTGAGTTACACGAGTATACCTTCAAGAACAACAACTTCGATGTTCAAGAACTTCAAGATTTTTCAATATTTAATCGTGCACCTTCAAGATTTCAACTAAAGTTTCAAGATTTCAAGATTATCGGTTTCTAACGATCAAGAACTTCAAGAATCGGTTCAAGAACGTTTCTTTAACAATCAACTTCAAGACTTCAATCCCTAGATGATTTAACAACTAGAATTTTAATTTTTTTTTGGCTAAATATACATTTTTATTACTGAAAGTAAAGTATAACAGTGGAGGGGGACATAAACCTTACCTCCCAGAAGAAAATGCATGTACTATTAGTCATTCTAAAGTGATGACTAATAGTACCTAGAAAGTAGTAGAGTGTTAGACCTAAGGTGATGTAACGATTGTCTATTTGATGATAGACAATCGTATGTACAAAAACAATGTGAGATTTTTCTAAGTCAGCTATACAAAAAAGTACTTGTATTCCTATATCTACTAAGTTAAAGGGGAATTTGTTCCCTACTATATGCATCTGACATCTACCTATGTTGCCAAGATGTTGCAAAAGAGTGACAAAAAGGCATGAGCTATCTTCAACTTTGCTTTGACCTTGAGAAAATCTAAAGCCAAGTTAAAGATAGCTGTCAAAAAATATCTTATATCTGAACATCAGTGTTGCTTCTGCTGTTTGCTGGGAAGTTTTCCAGTTGCTGCTATTGAAACTAGATATGGTGTGTGCTATAGGATGAGGTTGTTGTTGATTATTGTTTGATTCTCTGCATCTGAGGGGAAGTACTGCTTGTTCTTGTGGCTGGAAACTCAGGTGTAAGGTCAGTGTCTTTTGATGTGGTCTGCTCTGATTGTTGTTATTCATGGATGAGTGCTTCTTCTGCTGGTATTCTATTAACTCTGTTTCTGCGTCTTGAAACTACTGCTGCTTTGCTTTATGCCTGTGTAAATCTTTGTTGTTGTGCTGCTTTATATTGATTGGACTTTTTTGGATTGTGAGGGCTGGAGTCTGTGTTTCTGTTACTTGAAGCTACTGCTGAGTCGAATTATGTCTTTGTTTATCCTTGCTCATGTGTTGCTTTGTGTTGATTGCATGTCTATGGAATATGAGTACTGTGGAGATCCATGATGATTGCTGTAGTTGCAACAGAATGAGCACTAAAAGTGCTAATACCACACATTGCAATTGCAAAAATAATATGGACCAATCTGTGTGGAGATGTGTATTATGATCAGTGGTGACATTGATGATGATATACTTCTTCTTTTCTTTTGCCTCTAATTGTTGAAGTTGTTGATGCTTTGAAGGTGTGTTGTGTGTTGCTAGTGTGTCATATTGCTTGAGTTTGTGTGCTGTTTTTGCTGCCCTAGGTTTATGTGATCATCTGTGTTGGCTTGAGAGTGTTGTTTCTGTTGGTTATTTGCTAGGAGTGCTGTTGTGTCTAGTAGCTGCTGGATTTGCCTGCCTATGTTGCTGCTATTATATAACTGTGTGCTGACTGAATTCTTGTGATGTTTGCTAGGGAAGAAGATCCATGATGATTGTTGTAATTGCAATAGATTGAGCATTAGAAATTCTAATACCGCATATTGCAATTGCATCAATGATCTGAACCCCTCCAAGCTATCTGCAGATTTGAGAGGTGTGCTGAGAGCAGTGATAGTTTCCTCTGATGTTTGATGAATGAGACTGTTGTTGCTCAGCTTATCATGTTGCTTGTGTTTGTGTATTTGCTGACATTATTGGGAGTGGTTGTGATCCAGTATACTAACCAAAGAGGCAATGGAATGAGCATTATAAATGCTGATACCACACATTGCTTCTTCAGCAGTAAGTGGATCTCGTACAGTGATTAGCATTTCATGTGATTGACTGTTGCTTAAATCTAGGGTACTGGTGGCTAGGAACAGTTGGTGTTGTTTTTTGGATCTATCTTCTTCGCTACTGTGACCTTGATTTTGAGGTCATTGTGAGGACAGCGCAGGTTTCCTGCAGCTGCAAGAAAAAACTGCATGTTAGTGTAAATCCACTGCTCCAGTCTCTCCTTGTTACAGCTGTGGTGATGATGCTTGTGGTAACAGCCCAGCTTAATTGTCAAAGTATTAAAGCTTTGGTGGCAAACTAGGTATGGCAATGTGCCTGCAAACAACAGAAAATAGATTATGTAGAATCCTGCAGAGCAAATCAGTTCCCTATTACTGGGGTTGTGTTCATGGACTCCCATATGCTTCTTGTTGGTGCTATACTTTGCTTGGATCTGCCAGTGTACCTGCAGTATTAACATACATGTTAGGAATTTGTTGAAAGCATTGTTTGATCTTAGATTCATGGTGTTGATCAATTGCTGTGGTCTTGGATAATAAGGCTGCAACACAGTGTGTGAGGCCATCTTTCTATTTTCTTCTTTGCTCTAGTGTTTCCTGCAGAGGGTGGCATGTAAGTCTCCTGCTCCAATCTTCCTCCCTTTGGCAGAGTTACTTCCCTCTGTTTCCTGCCACTCTTACTCTTAGATATGGACATTGACTCTTATCACTATTAACCGGCCTTCTACTTTGTGTGTCTAAATCATCAAAGCAATGGCATTGTATAGGTCTAACATATAGAGCATAATTTGCAATATGGTCTGCCAGTTTGTTGCCCTCCCTAAGTGTGTGAGTTATTGTTTCATTGCATCTTGTCATCAAATCTTTGATTTCTGCAACATTTTCCTCAATGGATCAAGGTATTCTCCATTCCCCCTTTATGCCCTTCAGTAACATCATTGAGGCAGTATCGAGCTCTATTAGAAGTTGCTCATTGTGGACATAGAATCTCAGAGCTTTCAGTGTAGCCTGTGCCTCAACTTCTGTGTTTGTTCTTTCTTGTATCTCTTTACTGTATGCATATATTACATCTCCCTCTTCATTTCTCAATACAAAACCAATTGAACTTCTACCTGGATTACCCCTAGAAGTGCCATCTGTGTTGACTTTAATCCACCCTTGATTAGGGAATTCCCATATCACCTTTGTGTAGATCAAAGTGGGAGTATACTGCTCCATCATAACAATTATATCTGGCCATTACCGAGGATGCTTTGATATCTAGCTTCCTGAATTTGATGAGTAGCTGTAGAGTAGAAGTGATCTGATAGATTACTCTATTGACAGTGACTGTATCTCCATATTTGTAGTTGTTCCTTCTCTTCCATGGTTCCTATATAATCACTGAAGGTAAGGCCTGCATTATTGGTTTCAGTCGATTGACAACATCTGCAGTCCAGCATTTGATCACTGCATGGTGCAGTGTGATTTCCTCCATGTTAATTCTTGTATTACCAAGGAAGTACCTCCATACCTTACTTGCAGCATATGATGTGAAGAAAAGGTGTTGTCTTGTTTCTTCTTGTGGCTCTGCAGATCACCAACATTTAGAAGCCATGTGGTAGCGCAGTTTTTTGAAGAAGTCACATAGTGGTATTTTCTTTCTCCTTAATTTTCACATGAAGAAAGCAATCTTGAAAGGTAGCCCTTGCACCCAAATGTTTCTATAAGCATTAGAAGGATGTTGCTTCTTTCTCAAGTATTCCCAAGCTAATTTAACAGTGAAGTTACCTCTACTTTCTAACATCCATGCAGGCTTATCAAGTATATCAGTCAAGGCTGGTGGTTTGATGTTCTCCAGTATGTGTGCAGCAAGGTCATTTGCCAATATTTCTCTAATCTTCTCCTCCATCCAATGGTCTTCATATACTACATCTTGTATGTTTTGTATGGATTCATCACATACAAAATCAGGTGGAGTAACAAAATATAGTGCTCCTAGTCCAGTCCAGTTTTCAAACCAGAATAAAGAAGATCCCATCTTAGGTTGCTAGAAGATTTGGTGCTCTATAATGTTTCTCCATTCAACCATTTTCCTCCATATATGAGATCCACCTCTCCAAGGGACAATTATAGGATTAAGCTTTTTACAGTACTTCTGACTAATGAATGAGCTCCACAGACTTGGTTTTTGTCCTGAAATTCCACCATAACTTACAAAATAGTGTTGTAGACATGTCATGTAGAGACCTGAATCCTACACCTCCTTCCTCACATGGTAGGCACAAGTTGTTCCATGATGCCCAGTGTCTTCTTGGGCTTCCAACAAAATTGCACCAGAAGAATTGAGCAATTATCTTATGTAGCTTGTTGATTACACAGGCAAGGGGTTTACTGCAGAAAGGAGGTGTATTGGCATGCTTTGTAGCACATGTGTTATAAGCACTGCCCTTCCCCCCGTAGACAGTAGTTTTCGTTTCCATGCTTGAAGCTTGTCCATCACCTTTTGTATGAGGCCTTGATAGTAGCTCATCTTTCTTTACTAGTAGAAAACTGGACATCCTAAGTAAGTAAGAGGGAATTCTTGTGTATGGATACCTGTGATCCTTTGCACTTTGTTGACTACCTGTGCAGAAGTGGAATGATACAATCAGTACCTCCATTATCAACTGTAGTGAAGTAGTATCTGAAGAAGAGAAGATGATAGTATCATCAGCATATGCTAAATGGTTTATCTTGGGACTCCATTTACGCAATCCAAATCCACAAAAATACAAATTGGAGTGTAGAGCATTGAGTCCTCTAGACATAGCCTCTGCTGCCAGTATAAACAGGACAGGTGACAAAGGGTCACCTTGCTTGACTCCCCTTGTGGATTTAAAGAAACCATGTGACTCTCCATTGATCAGTACAGAGTACCAATTGTCTTCCACAATCCTATGTATCAAGCCAATGAATCTCTCTTCAAATCCTATCTTCCTCAGAACCTTTATCAAAGAGTGCCATGACAATCTATCATATGCTATTGTCATATCCTTTTTGAGTACCACTTTGGACCTGCTTTAGTTCTCAAATGAATGTCTGTTATAATTTCTTGAGTTAACAGCACATTTTCCACTATACTTCTGCCTTTTACAAAACCAACTTGTTCTTGTGAGATTAGCTTTGGTAAGATGTTTACCATTCTGTCATGGATTACTCTGGAGAAGATTTTATTGCTGATGTTACTGAGACTAATTGGTCTCATATCTGAAAAGGTCAGTACCTCCTTTTTTGGTAATAGCACCAGGTTTGTGTGTGTTATGCACTTGGGGAGAGTATGTCCATTGAAGATTGCTTTTACCATCAACTATGTCATTCTCAATTATGTCCCAGCATGATTGGTTGCAACACCAAGTGAAACCATCAGGTCCACCAGCATTTTCTGCATTAAGCCCAAACACTGCTTGCTTGATTTCCTCCTCTGTTGGTTGCTGCATTAATAGGGTGTTATCTGTTCTTTTCACCAATGTAGGAACATGCTCCAGGATTCTAAATGTTGTAGGGATGGTTTCCTCATGGAACTGTTCTTTGAAGTAGTTAACTGCTTCCTTTGCTATTTCTTCACTATCTTCCAACCATGTACCCTGACTATTCTGTATTCTTATCAACTGTAACTTCTTCCTTCTGCCATTCACCTGTGCGTGAAAGAAATTTGTGTTTCTATCTCCATCTTTGAACCATGTCATGCCAGCTTTTTGCTTCCAGAATTCTTCCTCTAGGGTCAAATATCTGATTAAGTCAGCTTGTACCTTTTGCAATCTTGCTCTGTTCTGGACAGTAGGTTGTAATTCAAACTGTGCTTCATATGTTGTTCTGCTCCATGTTGATAAGGCTCTTTTCAACTTCTTCAATTTGTGATTAAATAGAAGGAAAGGATCCCCTGTGAAGTCTGCTTTCCAGCATTCTTTTACCACATCTTTGAAAGAGTGGTGCTTTATCCAGAAATTGAGGAATCTGAAAGCTTTCTTTGGAGGTATAGCATTTTGGTTACAAGTTAGTAGCATGGGGCAGTGATCTGAGCCTATCTTTGGCAAGTTAGTGACTTCCAGTTGTGGCATCCACTGTTGGAGTGCACAGTTAGCTAGGCATCTGTCCAGCCTTTTGGATATGCAATCTTCCTCAGCTCTCCGATTCCACCATGTGTATATGCTCCCTTTAAAACCAAGGTCAGAAAGGTTACAAGCATTGATGCAGTGTCTAAAGTCTTCAACTTCATTGAGGGATAATGGAAGTCAACCAAATTTTTCTTCCTCATCCCATATCACATTAAAGTCTCCTCCTACAAGCCAAGGCAGTGAAGTATCTCTAGCAAGATTATACAAACTGTCCCACAGCTCAATTCTTTCAATAGCATTACATTTTGCATATACAAAAGTGACAATGAATGAAGATTGTGACTTCATGCTTGTCAGCTGCAGTGTTAGCTGCTGTTCCATGTCATTTATTATGTCTACTTCATGATCATCATCCACAAAAACCCATATCTTGTTTGACACATTGGCATAGCACTTAGGCATTCCAATCTTCCTTCTGTACCTCTCCAATTTTTTGGCTTTCTGCATAGGCTCCATAATCCCAATGAACTAAAAGTGGTACTATCTGTGCATATTGACTAGCCTCTCAAAGGATTTCTTAGTGTTTATTGACCTCACATTCCAAAGGATTCCATTCATGATTGAGTGTGGGATTTAGATAGGATCCGCCTAGTTTGGACCCCTGCCACTGCATTTTGATTGTCCTTGACTTGCTTTTTCTTGCCCCTTTTGGCTGATTTCCTTGAATCCATGAAATTTGGTGATATGTTTACTTGTCTTTCCACATTGATGAGGTTTTGAGTAGTGGATTCCTCATCAATATCCTTTCCTATTTCTGCTGTATGGTTTTCAGTAGCTCCTCTGTGCTCTGTCAATTGAGTATTGATGGTTGCTTGGATTAGTGCTATGCTCTTTGTTATGTGACTCAGCTATCCTTTGTTGGCAGTATCCTCCTGTGAGTTAGAAGCTACCTCCACATTGTTCTATGTATTCTTGCATTCATCAGGTGGATTGATCATTTTTCCAGTGAGCTTTATGATCTCAATTAGCCTATTTGTAGGTTGGATATCAGCTTCCTTTCCTCTAGAATTCTGAACAGCAGGACCCTTAGGCTTTGGCTTTGTAAGAATGTTGGGCAAACTCACTTCCAATGTTGTGATCTCCTTGTTGGTTTTTGTAACGTCCTTGTCATTATTCTTGATTTGAGGATCTTCCATCGTGCCTTGTTGCTTTGCCTTTCCATTTACTCTTTGTACATCTAGTTCCTCTTCCTCATCAGTTGAATCTTCATCACTTCCCATGCCATCTGGTGCTGCTTCTTCTTCTGATCCTTCTTCTACTTGCTCACTTCATAGCTTGCCTTCACTGAGTTGAATTCTCTCAGCCTCATTCACCTCTGGTATCATAATGTTAAAAGATTGTGAGGGAATCTCTTGGCATGATTGGTTTGTTGTGACATTGTTGACAAATGCTCTGTTGACCCAATGTCCTGTAGATTCTTTGATTTCAGTAGCTAGTGCTTTGTCTCCATTTCCATTTCCCTCTGCTTGTGTCTTAGTAATTTGTAGTGGCTTGCTAGTACCTGGAGTTGAAGTAAAATGTGCTGCCATTGAGGCATGTATACTTCCTCCCACTGCTTCTTCAAC
Organism: Nicotiana obtusifolia; assembly: GCA_002018475.1. Classification (NCBI taxonomy): domain Eukaryota; kingdom Viridiplantae; phylum Streptophyta; class Magnoliopsida; order Solanales; family Solanaceae; genus Nicotiana; species Nicotiana obtusifolia. Next base: position 23,659 of record MCJB01051348.1, on the reverse strand, counting down.
TACAATTAGTTGATTATCTTCCTTAGCTCTGCTTTGCTCCATTTCTAGTACTGCAAACTTATTGTTTATCTGAACTTTCTGAAACACTATGCTTGCTGGCTTTGACTCCAACCTCCCTTTGGATTGATCTACTATTTCCATTCTAAACCAGTGTTGCCAACTACTTTACCACTTGATAGGATCATTAGAGGTGATGCTTCCTTTGCCTTCTCCTTAGATTTCTACTTCTCAACAGAGCTGTCATTTAGCAATTCAGGATGAAGCTTCCAACATTCTAACATATCATGGCCTTGCAGCTTGCACTGTTTACAGTATTTGGGTATGAAATCATAACGAACTTTAACCCATTTAGTCCTTATTCTCCTTGTAGCTTCATTTTCAATATCCATACGAACTTTCTTTGGTAGTTCAGTTAACAAATCAACTAATACCTTGACTCTTGCACAGCTTAGACGAGTCTTGTTGATTGTTGCCATGTCTAAATGCAATGGCTTTTCAACTGCTGAGGCTAAAGAAAAGAGGCATTCTTTAACAAAATAAGTAGGCACCAGATTAGGAAATGAAATTCAAGCAATTGCTTTAGACGTTTCTTCTCCTTCTTTGAATTTGGCATCATAGATCAATATCCTCATCTGATACTCATATCCATCTTTTGCTTTCAGATAGTATACTGCCTTCGATGTAAAATTGATGAAGTCTTGCCATAGCGTCAATCGAATTAACACATGGCTATCTCTGAGCAACCCAATGTTACAATCACCCTTAATCCCACACTGAGCAGGGATTAATCTTCGCAGCTCTTGAATATTGGGCCAACCATAAGAGAATTTACCAATTACCGCATATTGAAGACCTTCGATTACGTTCATTCGATCGACTTCGGCCTCTGTAAACTTGACAAAAGGCTGTCCTTGTAAGAAGGTTTCTCTTTTGAATGTGATTGGCTCAACTCGAACTGTCAAATTAGGGTTCACTGCTAAGGGCGAGTTTAGAGTCGAAGGTAAGAGGAGACGACTGTAATCAAGGGGTTGTGGAGTGGTTGTAGTTGTTCTGGGAGGTTGGGAACTAAGAGGAGGAGGTTTGCCAGCAGGCGTATCACCGGCTGGCGTCGCCACGGCTGTTCGAGAGAGCTCGCGATTGAAATCGTCTCTCAGTCGCCTCTTATCGCCTAAATTTGCCAGAGCTTTCCAAACTCTGATACCAACTGATGCAATATAAACGAAAGTTGCTCTGATACCAACTGATGCGATATTAAACACGGAAATAAGAAAACAAAGGATGAAAGTAAGACGCTCTATGAATTATCAAGGCAACAAGTAGGAACTAGTCTACTTACCTTCTTGATGAAATCAAGGAGTACCTATACTATACGAACGATTGTCTTGCAAATTATTCAATCAAACAAGGAACGAGATTAATTTTGAATCACACCAAAATTAGACAAGTTAAATACATGGTTTTGGTTGGGAGCAATGGCTGCCGAAAATTCTTTATAAAATTAATGTAAGGTCCTAAAAAAAATGAAGTGTTTAGGCTTATATAGAATGAGCCTTGTCCAAAGTTAACTAGGAAACAAATAACTAACAAAAAAAGGCCACAATTTGGCTAAGTTTAAAGAATAGTCACGCAGGACCAAACAAGTAAGAATTAATATCTTCCATAACTACACAATAATCTCAACACAGTAACATGCATCACACGCCAAACACTTGGCTCTTCTTCACCATCAAATGTGCATCATGAAGCTCTTTAGCTTGACTTCTCGTGAATGGTCTTGAAGGCTTAAACGTATCATGATCAGGTTGACCTGCATCAAATATACTCCCCACTCATAATTAATCAATTTATAACAATTCCCAACTTCACTCGAAAAGTCAACAAAGCCAACCCTCGGGCCCACATGCCCAGATTCCTAAAAATATTTAAGATAAAAATCACCCATTACATAACAAACTCAAATATATAATTTGTTCCCAATTCTATGTCCAAATTCATGGTCAAAATTCAAAAATATAATATTTAGGTTTTCTTCAAAATTTTCACAATTTCTACCAATTTCTATGTTCAAATCCGTATATAATTCATGTATTTAACTTACGACAAGTGAAAATCACCTACCTTGTGTTGCTTGACGAAAATCTCCTCAAAATACCTCCCCAAATCCGGCACCCAAGTAAAAATGGAGAGAAAAGTGAACCAACTCCCGAAATTAAACAGCAATGCCCAGGCCCGACCTTCTTCGCGATCACGGAGACCAAGCCTGTGGAATTTCTCTACACGAACGCGATATCATCCTCGCAACGCGAAGCATAACCTGCCCAAACCACTGCGAACACGGGCCAAACAATGCGAATGCGAAGACTTAACTCAGCCTCAATGACTTTCCTCCCATGTGATCGCGTGAGTCCTTACGCGATCGCGTAGCACAACTCTCCCCAAACAGGCTGCCTCCTCAACTCCCCGCGTTCGCGACTCAGCCCACGCCAACATGAAGAACCACCTGCTCCAGCTCCGTAATCACGACCCCTTCTACGCGATCGCAATGAACAAAACCTCTACTAGCCCAGATAACCCTTTGCGATTGCATCTTTACCTCCAGGATCTTGATGCACACCAAACGCACTAGAAACCAGTAGTGAAAAAATAAGGAGAATTTGTCCGAAACATTTCTTAAACACACCCGAGGGCCCCGGGACCCCTTCCAATTATACCAACTACTCCTATACCTTATCCAAACATATCCCAAGGCTAGAAACGCCACGAATATTCTCAAAATCATGAATCGACGATCAAAATCCTTTTTTTAACTTTCAAACATTCCAACATTGGCGAACGCATCCGAATCATACTGAAACATTCTGGAATGACGGAAAATTTTGCGTAAAAGACCGAAATCACAATACAAACCAATTCCAAGGCCAAAAATCCCAAGAAGGCATCAGTAACAAAAAAGTCTACTTCAACTCGAACATAGGAATTTGTCTGAAACCATTCTGAAACACACTCGAGGCCCCCAATCCCATAAGAGTGTTGCTAAGGGGTTCAGCCCGATCGCAAATATACGTGTGAGTTATGAGATTTTAGAAAAGCTTTCCGATGAATACGCACACGATGAGAGAAATCTGTATGGGAAGTACAATTTCTATGGTTAATGTAGTATCTCGTCAAGTATCTAAAATAGCGAGTCCATTACTCTACGCGAGTCTAGTCTCAGGTCAGAATGCGAATTAAAACAATTAAACTGGCAAGAATAACTCAAATAGTACAATTAAGGCATGACATGAGTCGAACTTTCCCGGGACATAATTAGGAATTCTAGCATAGGCACGGACACTCGTCACCTTATACATGTGTAGCTCCCACGACATGTAACACACAACAAATATAATAACTACGGGGTAATTTTTCCCTCACAAGGTTAGACAGGTGACTTACCTCACCCCGAAGTTCCATAACCGGCTCCAACACCCCTCTAACACCTTAAACCAATGTCCATTAATCCAAAACTAGTCAAAATGCGAGAAAATTAATAAAAATATACTCCAACACTCATAATTAATCAATTTATAATAATTTTCAACTTTACTTGAAAAGTCAACAATGCCAACCCTCGGGCCCCCGTGCCCAGATTCGTAAAATTTTTGAAGATAAAAATTATCCATTACATAACAAACTCAAATATATAATATGTTTCCAATTCTATGTTCAATTTCGTGGTCAAAATTCAAAACTATAATTTCTAGGTTTTCTTCAATATTTTCACAAATTCTACTAATTTCTATGTTCAAATCTGTACATAATTCATGTATTTAACTTACGACAAGTGATAATCACCTACCTTGTGTTGCTTGACGAGAATCTCCTCAAAATACCTCCCCAAATCCGGCACCCAAGTAAAAAATGAGAGAAAAGTGAGCCAACTCCCGAAATTAAACAGCACTGCCTAGGCCCGACCTTCTTCACGATCGCGGAGACCAAACCCGGGGAATTTCTCTAAACGAATGCGATATCCTCCTCGCAACGCGAAGCATAACCTGCCCAAACCATCACGAATGCGGGCCAAACAATGCGAATCCGAAGGCTTAACTCAGCCTCAATGGCTTTCCTTCATGCGATCCCGTGAGTCCTTCGGAGATCGCGTAGCACAACTCTCCCAAACAGGCCTGCCTCCTCAACTCACCGCGTTCGCGACTCAGCCCACGCCAACATGAAGAACCACCTGCTCCAGCTCCGTAATCACGACCCCTTCTACGCGATCGCAATGAACAAAACCTCTACTAGCCCAGATAACCCTTTGCGATTGCATCTTTACCTCCAGGATCTTGATGCACACCAAACGCACTAGAAACCAGTAGTGAAAAAATAAGGAGAATTTCTCTGAAACCATTTTGAAACACACCCGAGGCCCCCAATCCCATAAGAGTGTTGCTGAATGGTTCAGCCCGGTCCCAAATATACGTGTGAGTTATGAGATTTAAGAAAAGCTTTCCGATGAATACGCACACGGCGGGAGAAATCCGTAAAGGAAGTACAATTTGTATGGCTAATCCAATATCTCGTCAAGTATCTAAAATAGCGAGTCTATTACTCTATGCGAGTCTAGTCTCAAGTTATAATGTGAATTGAAGCAATTAAACATGCAAGAATAACTCAAATAGTACAATTAAGGCATGACCTGAGTCTAACTCAACCCGGACATAATTAGGAATTCTAGCATAGGCACGGACACTCGTCACCTTATACATGTGTAGCTCCCACGACATGTAACACATAACAAATATAATAACTACGGGGTAATTTTTCCCTCACAAGGTTAGACAGGTGACTTACCTCACCCCGAAGTTCCATAACCGGCTCCAACGCCCCTCTAACACCTTAAACCAATGTCCATTAATCCAAAACTAGTCAAAATGCGAGAAAATCAATAAAAATATACTCCAACACTCACAATTAATCAATTTATAATAATTTTCAATTTTACTTGAAAAGTCAACAATGCCAACCCTCGGGCCCCCGTGCCCAGATTCCTAAAATTTTTGAAGATAAAAATTGCCCATTACATAACAAACTCAAATATATATTTTGTTCCCAATTCTATGTTCAATTTCGTGATCAAAATTTAAAAATATAATTTCTAGGTTTTCTTCAATATTTTCACAAATTCTACTAATTTCAATGTTCAAATCCGTACATAATTCATGTATTTAACTTACGACAAGTGAGAATCACCTACCTTGTATTGCTTGACGAAAATCTCCTCAAAATAGCTCCCCAAATCCGGCACCCAAGTAAAAAATGAGAGAAAAGTGAGCCAACTCCCGAAATTAAACAGCACTGCCCAGGCCCGACCTTCTTCACAATTGCAGAGACCAAACCCGGGGAATTTCTCTAAACGAATGCGATATCCTCCTCGCAACGCGAAGCATAACCTGCCCAAACCACCACGAATGCGGGCCAAACAATGCGAATCTGAAGGCTTAACTCAGCCTCAATGACTTTCCTCCATGCGATCCCGTGAGTCCTTCGGAGATCGCGTAGCACAACTCTCCCAAACAGGCCTGCCTCCTCAACTCACCACGTTCGCGACTCAGCCCACGCAAACGCGAAGAACCACCTACTCCGGCTCCGTAATCACGACCCCTTCTACGCGATCGCAATGACCAAAACCTCTACTAGCCCAGCTAACCCTTTGCAATAGCATCTTTACCTACAGGATCTTGATTCACACCAAACGCACCAGAAACAAGTAGTGAAAAAACACGGAGAATTTGTCTGAAACCATTCTAAAACACACCCGAGGCCCCCCATCCCATAAGAGTGTTGCTGAGGGGTTCAGCCCGATCACAAATATACGTGTGAGTTATGAGATTTTAGAAAAGCTTTCCAATGAATACGCACACGATGGGAGAAATCCATTTGGGAAGTACAATTTCTATGGTTAATCTAGTATCTCGTCAAGTATCTAAAATAGCGAGTCCATTACTCTACGCGAGTCTAGTCTTAGGTTAGAATGCGAATTGAAGCAATTAAACAGGCAAGAATAACTCAAATAGTACAATTAAGGCATGACATGAGTCGAACTTTACCGGGACATAATTAGGAATTCTAGCATAGACACGGACACTCGTCACCTTATACATGTGTAGCTCCCACGATATGTAACACATAACAAATATAACAACTACAGGGTAATTTTTCCCTCAGAAGGTTAGACAGGTGACTTACCTCACCCCGAAGTTCCATAACCGGCTCCAACGCCCCTCTAACACCTTAAACCAATGTCCATTGATCTAAAAATAGTTAAAATGTGAGAAAATCAATAAAAATATGCTCCAACACTCATAATTAATCAATTTATAATAAATTTCAACTTTACTTGAAAAGTCAACAATGCCAACCCTCGGGCCCCCGTGCCCAGATTCCTAAAATTTTTGAAGATAAAAATTGCCCATTACATAACAAACTCAAATATATAATATGTTCCCAATTCTATGTTCAATTTCGTGGTCAAAATTCAAAACTATAATTTCTAGGTTTTCTTCAATATTTTCACAAATTCTACTAATTTCTATGTTCAAATCTGTACATAATTCATGTATTTAACTTACGACAAGTGATAATCACCTACCTTGTGTTGCTTGACGAGAATCTCCTCAAAATACCTCCCCAAATCCGGCACCCAAGTAAAAAATGAGAGAAAAGTGAGCCAACTCCCGAAATTAAACAGCACTGCCCAGGCCCGACCTTCTTCACAATTGCAGAGACCAAACCCGGGGAATTTCTCTAAACGAATGCGATATCCTCCTCGCAACGCGAAGCATAACCTGCCCAAACCACCACGAATGCGGGCCAAACAATGCGAATCTGAAGGCTTAACTCAGCCTCAATGACTTTCCTCCATGCGATCCCGTGAGTCCTTCGGAGATCGCGTAGCACAACTCTCCCAAACAGGCCTGCCTCCTCAACTCACCACGTTCGCGACTCAGCCCACGCAAACGCGAAGAACCACCTACTCCGGCTCCGTAATCACGACCCCTTCTACGCGATCGCAATGACCAAAACCTCTACTAGCCCAGCTAACCCTTTGCAATAGCATCTTTACCTACAGGATCTTGATTCACACCAAACGCACCAGAAACAAGTAGTGAAAAAACACGGAGAATTTGTCTGAAACCATTCTAAAACACACCCGAGGCCCCCCATCCCATAAGAGTGTTGCTGAGGGGTTCAGCCCGATCACAAATATACGTGTGAGTTATGAGATTTTAGAAAAGCTTTCCAATGAATACGCACACGATGGGAGAAATCCATTTGGGAAGTACAATTTCTATGGTTAATCTAGTATCTCGTCAAGTATCTAAAATAGCGAGTCCATTACTCTACGCGAGTCTAGTCTTAGGTTAGAATGCGAATTGAAGCAATTAAACAGGCAAGAATAACTCAAATAGTACAATTAAGGCATGACATGAGTCGAACTTTATCGGGACATAATTAGGAATTCTAGCATAGACACGGACACTCGTCACCTTATACATGTGTAGCTCCCACGATATGTAACACATAACAAATATAACAACTACAGGGTAATTTTTCCCTCAGAAGGTTAGACAGGTGACTTACCTCACCCCGAAGTTCCATAACCGGCTCCAACGCCCCTCTAACACCTTAAACCAATGTCCATTGATCTAAAAATAGTTAAAATGTGAGAAAATCAATAAAAATATGCTCCAACACTCATAATTAATCAATTTATAATAAATTTCAACTTTACTTGAAAAGTCAACAATGCCAACCCTCGGGCCCCCGTGCCCAGATTCCTAAAATTTTTGAAGATAAAAATTGCCCATTACATAACAAACTCAAATATATATTTTGTTCCCAATTCTATGTTCAATTTCGTGATCAAAATTTAAAAATATAATTTCTAGGTTTTCTTCAATATTTTCACAAATTCTACTAATTTCAATGTTCAAATCCGTACATAATTCATGTATTTAACTTACGACAAGTGAGAATCACCTACCTTGTATTGCTTGACGAGAATCTCCTCAAAATAGCTCCCCAAATCTGGCACCCAAGTAAAAAATGGGAGAAAAGTGAGCCAACTCCCGAAATTAAACAGCACTACCCAGGCCCAACCTTCTTCACGATCGAGGAGACCAAATCCGGCGAATTTCTCTAAACGAATGCGATATCCTCCTCGCAACGCGAAGCATAACCTGCCCAAAACACCACGAATGCGGGCCAAACAATGCGAATCCGAAGGCTTAACTCAGCCTCAATGACTTTCCTCCATGCGATCCCGTGAGTCCTTCGAAGATCGCGTAGCACAACTCTCCCAAACAGGCCTGCCTCCTCAACTCACCACGTTCGCGACTCAGCCCACGCAAAGTCGAAGAACCACCTGCTCCAGCTCCATAATCACGACCGCTTCTACGCGATCGCAATGAACAAAACCTCTACTAGCCCAACTAACCCTTTGCAATAGCATCTTTACCTCCAGGATCTTGATCCACACCAAACGCACCAGAAACCAGTAGTGAAAAAACAAGGAGAATTTGTCTGAAACCATTTAGAAACACACCCGAGGCCCCCAATCCCATAAGAGTGTTGCTGAGTGGTTCAGCCCAGTCCCAAATATATGTGTGAGTTATGAGATTTAAGAAAAGCTTTCCGATGAATACGCACACGGCGGAAGAAATCCGTAAGGGAAGTACAATTTCTATGGCTAATCCAGTATCTCGTCAAGTATCTAAAATAGCGAGTCCATTACTCTACGCGAGTCTAGTCTCAAGTTATAATGTGAATTGAAGCAATTAAACATGCAAGAATAACTCAAATAGTACAATTAAGGCATGACCCGAGTCTAACTCAACCTGGACATAAATAGGTATTCTAGCATATGCACGGAGACACGTCACCTCATACGTGCATAGCTTCCACAATATGTAGCACATAACAAATATAACACCTATGGGTTAAATTCTCCCTCACAAGGTTAGACAGGAGACTTACCTCGCTCTGAAGTTCTATAACCTGCTCCAACGCCCCTCTAACACCTCAAACCAATGCTCATTGGTCCGAAACTAGTCAAACAACGAGCAAATCAATAAAATTATACTCCAACACTTATAATTAACTAATTTATAACAATTCCCAATTTCGCTTGAAAAGTCAACAAAGTCAACCCGTGGGCCCACGTGCCCATATTCCGAAAATATTCAAAGATAAACATTGCCCATAACATAACAAACTCAAATATATTTTTTTTTCCAATTCCATGTTCAATTTTGTGGTCAAAATAAAAAATATCATTTCAAGGGTTTCTTCAAAATTTCCACCAATTTCTATGTTCAAATCCATAATATAGTTCATGTATTTAACTTACTACAAGGGGTAGTCACCTAACTTGTGTTGCTTGATGAAAATCTCCTCAATATAGCTCCCAAATTTGGCCACCCAAACGAAAAATGAGAGAAAAATGAGCCAACTCCCGAAATTAAACAGCACTGCCTTGGCTCGACCTTCTTCGCGATCGCGGAGATCAAGACCAGGGAATTGCTCTACGCCAACGCGATATCCTCTTCGAGATTGAGAAGCATAACCGTCCGCGGTCCAAAAAAAGCAATTGCAAAGGCTTAACTCTGCCTCAACAACTTTCTTCCTACTCGATTGTGTGAGTCCTTTCGCGATCGCGTAGCGCAACTCTCCCAAACAGGCCTGCCTTCTCAACATACCGCATTCGTTACTCAGCCCACGCGAACGCGAAGAACCACCCGCTCCAGCTACACAATCGCGAACCCTTCTACGTGATCGCGATGAGCAAAACCTCTAACAGCCCAGTTAACCCTTCGCGATCGCATCCTTACCTACACGATCGCGATGCACACCAAACGCATCAGAAACCAGCAGTGACAAAAAAAGGAGAATTTGTCCGAAACCATTTCGAAACACACCAGAGGCCCTCAGGACCCAGTCCAATTACACCAACTAGTCCTAGTACCTTATCCAAACTCAAGGCTCGGATTTCCACGAATAACCTTAAAATCTTGAATCTACGATCAAAATCTTTTTCAACTTTCAAACATTCCAACTTCGACGAACACATCCGAATCATACTTAAACATTCCGGAATGGCACTAAATTTTATGTACAAGTCCCAAATCATAATGCAAACCTATTCCAAGGCTCAGAATTCCAAACGGACATCAATAACACCAAATTTTACTTCAGCTCGAACTTAGCAAATTCTAAAACCTTTAAAATGCCAGCTTTTCACAATAAGCGCCAAATTCTCTCGGACCACCCAATACTTAACTCAAACATACGCCCAAGTCTAAAATCATCATACAAACCTATTGGAACCTTCAAATCTCGATTCCGAGGTCATTTACGCAAAAGTCAAATCTTGGTCCTCCTCCAACTTAAAGCTTCTGAATTCAGAGTTTTCTATCCAATATCAACTTCGAACTTCCCGAAATTCAATTCTGACCATACGTACAAGTCATAAAACATGAAGTGAAGCTACTCAAATAGCCGAACGACGCGCAAGATCTCAAAACGACCGATCGGGTCGTTACACTTTGAGTACTTCATCTGAATCATTCAATATGAAAGTTTGTTTGAATTTGTGGGTTGTAATATTTTTTTGTCCTCTTAATACTCTTGTGACGAATAATTTCTTCACTATGGAGTAATCCATCTTAGGATTATTGACAAATGTAGTGACTTGATTATTATTCGAGGATTTAATTTTTGTTAGTTGCTTGAATTCGTTGAACGTGTTTCGAATTAAATTGCAAGGTAATTTATGGTTTTTTTTATTTGAAGGGAAATGTTATTGCAAATTTCATTGTGTTATCTTATTTTTCACGACTCTCATAGGTAATTGGAAGATCTTGTAGAGTTATAAATTGACCCAATATAGAGGACTAGTCGAGAGATGTTCTTCGTAAGATCATTCCTTCAATGTATTCTTGAATATGTTCATAGCACTTATCATTAGGTTATTTAATGGAACTCTCATTCATTTGAAAAAAGAATTTGAATTGTAAAGATAATCTAACCAGCTATTGAAATAGAGAGAGTCAATAGAACTTATGAGTTGAACTTAAAATAGAATTATATCCCTAATAATAGTCTAGCACATGTCTTGTTAATGCCCTTATTTCTCTCATTGATATTCAAATGTTGCTACCTAGCTACCCAATTCCAATAATCATTCATAGTTGATAATCTTTTTTTTACTCTTAGTTCGTTGATAATTCAAAATTAAAGGTTTATTTCCCTGAATAGTGTTAATCAAAGGTTTACAAATAGTAGTTGAAGCAGCCCTTATAGTTGTTGATAAGACTGTCAAAGGGGATGGGGGTCGAAGATTCAATTTAAATCAACCCCTGGTTGAAGACGAGTTTGAAGATGGCGCCCCCAAGCTTGGGAGATCATGGGAAGATATTCCAGAACGGTCTACAACCAATGACAATTCAGTGTGAGTCCTCTTACCCATTGATGCTAACAATTTTGAACTCAAGCAGAGAGTTATCCAGACCATTCAGAATAATTATATCTTTAGAGGCAAACCCAACAAAGACCCTAACAATCATATGATGGACTTTGATGAGATCATGAACATATTCCACTATAATGGAGCATCACATGATGCTATCTACCTTAAAGAATTTCCTTTCTCACTAAAGGATGATGCAAAGCAGTGGCTAAGGAGTCTACCTATGGGTTCTATCCGTACATGGGAAGAGATGACTACCAAGTTCCTAGACAAGTACTACTCTGCAGCTAAGACCAGAAAAATGAGGAAGGAGATTCACAATTTCAGTAAAGGTGAAGGAGTGAATGTGTTCGAGGCATGGGAACGGTTTAAGGAGCTTTTATGATGATTCTTACATAATGGAATGGAGCAATGGATGCAATTCCAGGACTTTTGGATGGTTTGACTCCTCCTTCGAGAATGACACTGAATAGTGCAGTGGGAGGCCTACTGATGAAGAAAACTCTAGAAGAGATTGTCGTTCTTCTAAATAAACTATCTGAAGGCACGGATCAATGGGCTACTGACCAAGGTGATCGAAGAAGGTCAGCAAGTGTACACCAAGTAGAATTATTTGTTGCAATGCAAGACCATATTGTAGCTATGGCTAAGGACATTAAGTAGTTGACACTGGCCCAGGTGCAGAGTCAACCACAGTCGGGATGTGATATTTGTGGAATGGGACATCCAACACATGAGTGTCAAACCTCCACTACCGAGGAAGAAGTGAATGTAGTGGGAAATTTTTGTAGAGGTAACTACCAAGGAGGTAATAATTTCAACTCTATGGGATGGAGACATCCAAGCTTTTCATGGAGCTCTTCAACTGGTAGTCTAAACTCATGTTAACAGAAAAATCCTAGAGCATCAGGGCACGGACCTTCTGGCTTTCAAAATCAATGAAGGCAACAGTACCAGCCTCCATATCCCAACCATTCAAATCTAGAGTATTTAATTAAGGCGTTCATCATCAAATTAGATGAGAAATTTGAAACCCAGGGCACAACTATCTGGGAATAAGGCACCGTCATTCAAAATTTAGAAAGACAGATGTGGCATATTGCAAACATGTTGTCAGGAAAAGGCCCCTGGGTCTTCCTTCAAACACTGAGAAGAACCCAAAAGAGACAATCAAAATTGTGTTTCTAAGGGGTGGCAAGATGTTATCAAATCCTATTGCGAAACCAAAAGCTAAAAGGGTGAAAAATCCAACCAAAACATCATAAGAGTAGAGAATTGGTGCATGTTTGGGCTTAGAGAGCACCGGCAAAAGGAAGGGGGTAAGAAAAAGCCAAATAGTGAAGTTGATGAAAGCAAACACATGCCAGTGTTGCCTTTTCCTTAGAAGCTAATGTCGGAAAAAATTAGATAAATGCTTTGGGAGATTTCTAGAGATGCTCAAACAGTTGTATGTGAACATCCCATTCACTGAGGTGCTCACCCAAATGCCTGCCTATGCCAAATTTCTAAAGGAAATCATGTCTAGTAAAAGAAAGCTGGAGGAAATGATAGTGGTAAACTCAATGTGCATTGCAGTGCCATCCCGTAGAATAAAATTCCTAAAAAGTGTGAGGATTCTGGAAGCTTCATGATACCTTGCCGGGGAGCGAGAAATTTGACAAAGCCTTGTGCGAGTCAAGTGCATCCATTAACTTAATACCATTGTCTGTTTTTAGGAAATTGGAAAAAGAGCTGGGAGTTATCAAGTTTGTACCAGTATCATTGCAACTGGTTGACCAAACTACCATTACAGCAGAGGGAATAATCGAGGATATTCTGGTGAGAGTGGGAAAGTTCGTATTTCCTATGGACTTCATTGTAGTACACATGGAGGTGAATAAGGAGGTACCTCTAATTTTAGTAAGACCATTCATTTGCACTGGCAGGGCAATCCTTGATATAGATGAGGGTCAACTCATGCTAAGAGTGGGTAACGAAAAGGTGATTTTCCAAATGAATAGAATGATGAAGTACCCATGCGATGAGGCGTCTGCCTACTCATGTTTCAAACTAGATGTGGTGGGAGAGTTAGCTGAAAAATGCAAGCTGGACAAGCTTGTGTGTGATTCATTAGAAAGATGCATTACTCAATCGAGTACATCTAAAGATGAAGACCCGAATATCAAGAAAGAGGCTGAGGCCCTGGACACTTAAAATCAAGTGGTGGATGAAGAGGAATTTAGGAAAGAAATGATTAAGCCTAGTCTGGAGTTAAAAGTACTCCCAACCCATCTAAAATATGCTTTCCTTGAGGCTAATAATTTTCTTGTGATTGTTTCTGTTGATTTGACAGAACAGGAACATACGCTGGTGGAATTGTTGCGGAAGCATAGAAAAGCAATCAGCTAAAGCATGGCCGATATTTATAGAATTGGCCCCGCTATCAACATGCACAAAATTTTGTTGGAGCAAGGTAGCAAACCTGTAGTGCAACCTCAGTGAAAATTGAATAATAACCTGGAGGAAGTGGTGCAAAAATAGATACTCAAACTGCTAGATGCTGGTATAATATTTCCCATCTCCGACAGCCCATAGATAAGCCCAGCATAGTTTGTACCGAAAAGGAGGGAGGCATGACAGTAGTGAAGAATGAGGACAACGGATTAATTCCTACCAGAACTGTCATTGGATGGAGGATATGTACAGATTACAGACGGCTGAATGATGCAACGAGGAAGGATCACTTTCCTCTCCCTTTCATTGATCAGATGTTAGAGAAGGTGACAGGGTGTGGATGCTACTATTTCTTAGACGGCAATTCAGGGGTAAAATCAAATACCTATTTCTCCTAAAGATGTCGAGAAAACCACGTTCACCTGCCCATCAAAATGTTTTGCATACCGGAGAATGCCTTTTGGACTTTGTACTGCGCCAACTATATTTCAAAGGTGCATGATGTCCATTTTATTAGATTTGAACAGGAAATATTTTGAGGTGTTCATGGATGACTTCACTCTTTTTTGGGATGACATCAACGACTGTTTGAGAAATTTTGAGCTCATGTTAAAACATTGTGAAGACACTCACCTAATACTCAACTGGGAAAAGTGTCACTTCATGGTCAAGGACGGGATTGCTTTAGGTCACAAGGTAACAGCTGAAGGCATCAAAGTCGATAGAGCTAAAGTTGATGTGATTGCTAAACTCCCACCACCAACTTTAGTGAAGAGCATTAGAAGTTTTTTAGGGCATGCTGAATTTTATAAAAGGTTCGTCAAGAATTTTTCCAGCATCACGAAGCCCTTAATGGCATTACTTGCCAAGGATGTGAAGTTTGTGTTTAGTGTAGAGTGCCTCCGAGCATTCGAGTTTATCAAGGAAAAACTAGTGAGTACTCCCAAAATGGTGACACCCGATTGGAGCGAACCTTTTGAAATCATATGTGATACCAGTAATGTGGCAGTGGGGCAGTATTGGGACAAAGAAGATACAAAATGGTCATACTCGTATACTATGCGAGTCGGACTTTGAATGATGCCCAGGTAAACTATGCTATCATAGAAAAGGAGTTCTTTGCAGTGGCCTTTTTCTTTGACAAGTGGAAAGCAAAGTGATAATGCATACTGACTACTCAACATTGAAGTATCTGCTGAGTAAGAAGAAGTTAAAACCCATCTGATGCGGTGGGTATTGTTGCTGCAAGAGTTCAATCTTGAGATCAAGGACAGGAAGGGCACAGTAAACCAAATGGCTAACCATGTGTCTCGATTGGAGACTCCAGCTGTGGAAACTTTGGAGATAAGGGAAGACTTCCCAAATGAGTGGATTTTCTCCATTGCAACGTCTCTAAAAGACTGCCATGGTATGCTGATATAGCCAAATTCTTGGCTAGTGGGTGGCTACCTCATGATTTGTCCTCCGACCAGAAGAGGAAGCTTCAAAGTGAGGTAAAAAGCTATTTTTGGAGTGATCCTTTTTTGTGTATATTTTGAGCAGATGGCATGATTCGGAGACGTGTACCAGAAGGGGAAATGGAAAGCATACTCTCCCATTGTCATGACGGAGCAACTGGAGGAAAATATGGTGGAAATAGCATAGCAGCAAAAGTCATGGAAGCCGGGTTCTACTAGCCATCCCTGTACAAGGACGCTAGAGCATATGTCGTTGCATGTAACAAGTGCCAATGGACATGTAACATTAGCAAGAGGGAGGAGATGCCTCTGAACTCTATTCTGGTATGTAAGGTCTTTATTGTTTGGGGCATCGACTTTATTGGTCCTTTCACATCTTCCCATTCATATGAGTACATCCTAGTAGCTGTTGACTACATCTCTAAATGGGTTGAAGAAATCCCTACTAGGACTAATGATGCTCGTGTGGTATATGAATTCTTGCGGAAGAACATATTCACCCGCATTGGCACACCCCAAGTCATCATCACTGATAATGGATCACACTTTTCTAATAAACAGTTTGCAGCACTGCCGTCTAAGTATGGGGTGACTCATAAAATAGGAACCCTGTACCATACTCAGGCTAGTGGGAGAAATATCTACAGTACCACTACAACTCCTCGATGCCCAATTAATATCGAGTGCTCAACATCGTATAAGGATGAGTAGGAAGGAAATGAAGGCATAAGCTTCAATGGAACCAAATTGCACGATGAGAAATCAAGAAGGGAAGTGCTAATAACAGCCTTGTAGCCTCTCGAAGATAAGTACAGACGTCTGCATACCGATCCGCAAGACTCTACTAGACTTACTTATGACTCGTGAGACCTAAGTGAACTTAGTGCTCTGATACCAAGCTGTCATGACCCAAAATCCATTATAGGTCGTGATGGTGCACAACGTCGCCATTAGGCAAACCAATGGTGATTTACCGACTTAATTATTCATTTTATTATTTTTGAAATCATAAGCTTTTATTAAGTAAAGAATTCAATGCATTTAAAGATCATGAATACTTAAAACATTAGTAAGATATAAAGTACAAGATGTCAATACTGAATCGAACCATAAACAACCACTATGATATCTCAAAACCCGGTGTCACAAGTGCATGAGCATCAGCTAAAGAGTGCAACAATAATAATACATCTGTCTGGAATATGCAATAGACAGGATAAATTAAATAAAAAAGATGGAGACTCCGAGGGCTGCAGTACGTAGCATAGAGAGCAGCTCACCATAACATCTCCTCAGTAGTTGCCCCTACGCGCCAAGATGACCATCGAATGAACCTGTTAGATCCTTCACATATAGTGCAGAATTTTAGCATGAGTACATAAATCATCACATACCTAGTAAGTATCTAGCCTAACCCCGGAGAAGTAGTGATGAGGGATCGATATCGACACTTACTAGTAGTCCAATAAATAAAGTGTGGATCATAAACAGAAATGAAACACAGAAGGGTTCAAAGAATAAGGAAACAGTAGATAACAAAATCCGTTAACATCAGTTATCAATTAAAATTACCCCAAGTACACATGCTATCTCAATAAATAGGAACCCTCAATTAGATAACTAATCTCATGTCATAAAGAAAGTATTAAAAAACTTCCAAGTTTAATTAAGAGGGTAATCTCATGGGTACTCGGATTCTTAGCGATTTTACGCATGAATTATTCCAAGGTTGTTCGCCCCGATCCATATAGTCGTGTATATACACTGCCAAGGTCGTACGGCCTGATCCATGGATGCATCCCATAATATATATAAATATTGCCGAGGTGTTCGGCCCGATCCACAGTAATAAGGAAACTCTTTGAATTTGTGAATTATGTATTTACAACTTCAAAGTAAGCCCACAAAAGAACATAAATTCTCATCAACGATTAACAGTCCGCCAAATCTCTAGATAATGAAGCTTGATTTAGCATAATCTTTAACTAAATTCTTACTTATTAATTCAAGTAATTTAAACTAGCAAATTGAGTTCATATAGTGCAAGTAGTAACATAATAAAGGCCTACGTCTACCCGGACATAACATGAATCTAGATACGTACGAACTCTCATTACCTTGTATGTACGTAGACCCCATAACAAGTAGCACATATCAAATACATCACCTAAGGTAATTTCCCTCTCACAGAGTTAGACAAGAGACTTACCTTACTTCGAAGTCCTATAATCGGCTCCAACACCTCTCTAACACCTAAAACCAATATCCATCAATCCGAAACTATTTAAACAATGTGTAAATCAAAATATACTCCAACACTCATAATTAATTAATTTATAACAATTCCCAACTCCGCTCGAAAAAGTCAACAAAGTCAACTCTCAAACTCACGTGTCCGGATTTCGAAATTTTTTGAAGATAAACTTTAACTATAATGCCACAAACTCAAATATATGATTTATTCCTAATTTCATGTCCAATTTCAGTGTCAAAATCCAAAAATACGATTTCCAGGTTTTTCTTCAAAAATACCATAATTTCCAGAAATTTTGATGTTAAATCCTTATAGAATCCATGAAATTAACTTAAAATATGTGGGAATTATTTACCTTGCAATAGATGATGAAAATCTCCTCTTGAAGAGCTTTAAAAATCGCCCAAACCAAGAGAGAGGTGGAAGAAATGAACCAAAACCCGCAATAAAAAACGTCTGACCTGCAACTCCCTTCTTCTCGATAGGGGAAACACACTTGAGATCACGAAGGCCAACTCCCCTTCCTTCTTTGTGTTCGCGACCCCAAGACGTGTTCGCGTAGGTTGCCTCAGTCTCTTCTCCGCGTTTGCAACCCTTTGTCGCGTTTGCGATGAGCAAAACCCAGGAGCCTAAAAATCCTTCTTCGCGAATGCGTGAGACCCTTCACGTTCGCGAAGAATAAAACTATACACCAGCATCAACAGCTGCAAATCACCTAAACTTGGTCCAAAACCATTTCGAAACACACAAGAGGCCCCCGGGACCCCGTCTAATCATACCAATCAGTCCCAAAACATAACATGAACCTTCTCGAGTCCTCAAATCATTCCAAACAACATCAAAACTACGAATCGACGATCGAAACATTTTATTAAACTTTCAAACTTTTAAACCTCAACGAACGAGTCTGAATTATACTTAAACATTCCAGAATGACGTTAAACTTTACGTACAAGTCATAAATCATGATATGAACGTATTCCAAGGCTCGGAATCACAAACGGATATTGATAACACCAAAGTCCACTTCAAACCAGACTTAGAAAATTCTAGAACCTTTAAAATGCCAACTTTCCACAATAAGCACCGAAATACTCTTGGACCACCCAATACTCAACCCAAACATACTTTCAAGTCCAAAATTATCATACAAACCTATTGGAACCTTCAAATCCTAATTCCGAGGTTGTTTACTCAAAAATCACACTTTGGTCAACTCTTCGAACTTAAAGCTTCTAAATTGAGAATTTTCCATCCGAATCAACTCCGAACTTCCCAAAATTCAATTTCGACCACACATACAAGTCATAAAACATGAAGCGAAGCTACTCAAGGCCTCAAATCGCTGAACGATAGGCTAGAGTTCAAAACGACCGATCGGGTCATTACAAGAGGAGTAGAGATTTAGTGTACGTTGCGAGTTTCTGCAGTTGCAGGGATATGTCTGTGTGTGATGGATGGCATTTTATGCACTTATACGTGCACTGCAGCGCACTTGGAAGGGTAAAATGTGCGTTTAAACGTACAAAAAGCTATGTCTGAGTGCACTTGGATGTGCGCGGCCGCACACAAAGGGATTTGAGTGTGCATATGAGTGTACACACTTCGCCATATATCTGACACATGTGCACGGTGGTGCATGCCATGACCCGAGTGCGCACCCGACCGCGCACCCAGGTAAGTTTTTCATCCCTTTTGGTTTAGACTCTATTCTCTTCTCTTCTTATTCTCTCCTCTTCTTTTCATTTCAACACCACCGGTGAAAAATCAAAGAAAATCATATATGACCTAACTCTACCCCCAACCCATCTATATCAATAGTCCTTTGCTCCCTCCCTCACTCTTCTCTTCCTCCTTTGCTCTAAATCAGCATCTTGCACCTCAGTTGTTGAATCCGTGGTATGTTACTTCACTTTCCCTCTTCTTCTTCTAGGTTTAAGGTGGGTGCCTAAATTTGGGATAATACAAGTTTATGTGTATGTGTGGTATGATTTGCCCTTGATTGGGTTGGTATTATAATCACTTTTGGGTGTATTACATAATCTAATGAGTAAAACAAAATTGTGAATAAAAAGTGTTCAATTTGATGCCAAAAATAGATTTTTATGAGTTTTTATGTGTGCTTTTGGCAATAGTTGGTCACCCGATACAATCCACCTCAACTTCGATGGTTGAACTTAGAATAGATGAAAGTTGCAATGTCAATGGAAGTAAGGTCATAACATGGAGATTTGTAATGCATAATTATTGACACTTTATAGGTGAAGTTTGAGTATCCCATTGTGACTAAGTGTATGTGCTCTCACTGATATTCATTTGGGTTGTTGTAGGTGCAAAATAGCGACTTCAATGAAAAGGAAGACCCCGAGCAGTTTTACTGGTAAGAAGGCGTGCACGTCCAAATCGAAGGGTGTGGGTACCTCTAGATCAAGTACTTTTGCACTTTCCCGAGCCTATGATCAGAACAAGTTTTTATCCTGGGATGGTCAAGCCCGATTTCATAGCAAGGCAGATAAGAAGCCCTTCCCCAAAAGGGGAATAGACATAAGGGACCTCCTCAACGAGTGTCCCAAAATACATGATGAATTAGTCCGTCCGGGGTTGGGAGTGTTCTTTGAAGAACCTGATGAATCCAATTTGGCTGTTGTAAGGGAATTCTATGAGAATTGCCTAGAACATGAGGAGTGTGTACTGTAGGAAGGAAAAAGTAGACTTTTCGAAGGAAGCTATCCAAAGAGCCTAGAATTTACTGGAGTATGTGGACCAAGTGTTTGAAGACAACATTTTTGTGATGCATAATAGAGAACCATACCCGTGGGCAATATTCTTTAAGACTATCTTCGTATCCAGGAAGGAGGTGGTGTGGGTTGATCAGGGACCACAAATTTCACTCTATTTCACTAATCACTGAGGTTAAGTGTTGGCTACACATCATCAACAGTCGATTGATTCCATCACAGAACAAAAATGAGGTGAATGGTCCTCGAGCAACTCTTATATGATGCTTGGTCAATGAACATGACTTTGATGTGGCTAAGGTTATTCAGGATGAGATGGCAATTTGTTCCTTAGTGCAGAGGTATGGTTTCTTTTTCCCTTATTTAGTGACTCATTTGTGTCGTGAGGCAATGGTAAAGCGGGAGAAGAAATTTCGGGCTAATAAAGTTATCATTGGGAAGGAACCTGTCGTTGCTGCTGAAGGTGAGAGTGAGGAGTCGGATGGACCCGTTGAGGAAAGGGAGGTAAAAATAGAAGATGCTAGTACTAGTACACCAAGTGAGCAGGTTGTAGGAGAACTATCACAGTTCATGGTAAACGTGGATGGTTGCATTGGAACAGGTGATGGCTGGAATGCGCACTTTTGTTGAAGGACTAGACACTTAAGTGGAGTCGCTTGCTGGCAAAATGCAAAATCTGTGTGGAAAGATCATGGCATGGTTTGCGTGCATCTGGTCGAGCTTGTTACATGAACCCTGACATAGTCTCAAACATAGATTGACCAAGGCAGGAAAGTTCTTTTCACCTTTGCATTTTAATTCTATGACATGGGGACACGCCACTAGTTAAGTGCGGGGGTGGGGGCTGTAAATAGTTGCGTGCTAGTTGCTTTCTGTATTGAAAAGAAACAAAATAAAAAACCCCCAAAAATATTTTATTTTTATTTTTCTAAGATAACTTCTTCACTTGTACTTCCATGGGTTTCTTGTTTGGTTCTTTACCATGGTCATAATAGTTTGAACCAAACACTTTCTAGAATAGAATTTTTTGGTTGCTTCTTTATTTTAGATAAGTTTTTGAAAAGTTGCTTGTAGTTGTCAAAATTGATTGCGCTTGACTTGTAGGATGCATGATCTTCTCCTTGTAAGTCAGAGGGACCATTGGTAACTACGGTCTGAAGTGAGTGCCTATCCAAAATACTATGTGTGATAAGATAAATGCTTGCTTAGTATTCATGCCCTACAGAGTCTAGAACTTGGCTTGGTTGTGACACAAGGCGAAATCATAGGTAGCAGTTGAGTTTGGAGATGATCGTAGGCCCTCTTTGTTAGCCCTTCTCTACTACTTTGACCCCTCCAAAGCATTGAAGAAGTTATCTCTAGTTAGCCTAGTTGAGTCTAAATCCCTCTTTCCTTAGACAACTACATTACAACCTAGACCCTTAGCGTTACCTAAGAACTTGAATGCCTTGTGCATCATTCTGAGATACGAAGAGAACTAAGTGCGGGGGTGGGGGTTGGTGTTTAATGGAACTGATGAGAAGTGGAAAATGTGCACCATCTTGACTATATATGAGGTACATAAGTAGGGGATTATGAAAACTAATTAAAAGATAAAAGAGGTAATACTCTCATGTTGCGTTAAGTGAACAAAAACTGAACATTCCCCTGCTGAGGTTAAATTCCTGTTATTATGTGCTTAAATAAATGGAAACTGGGTGCTCTTCTGAATTGGAAGTATGGAGGCAGTTCTTATTATAAAAGGTGTAAGTCACATATGAAGTTATAAGTATTAAAATGCTTAGAGAGGTGTAGATACTCTTATCCAGATTATATCTTACGTGTACTATAGCCTATGTTACAACCAAATGCAAAGCCCTACATGATCCAGACGAAACTGTTTCTACATCAGTGGAGAGTCACTCGATGGCCAAGCTTATGGTACTCTTGAAGGCGTGATTCACTTCTTTTGTGAGGGTGAGTGATTGTTGCTCTTTTGCCCTATGCTTTCTAATAACTAGTGTGTGAATGGGCGTTGTTTCTTTCTTGTGAGGTGTATCGAGGATTTGGGGACGATTTGACCACGACACTAGTGGGATTCCATGACCGAGGTTAAGGTTGAATGTGACCTCAAGATGGTATCTAATTAATTATTGTCAGTCTCCTGGCAAGAGAGATTTCAGTGTTAGGAGCAATTTATCTCTAGATTTGCTCGGGACGAGCAAAGCTTAATGTAGGGGTGTTTGATGAGCTTAATATTACTTGAAATTTAGAACCTTTTGTCTTTAATTGGGCTAATTTGATGGGGACTTTTCTTAAATTACCGTCTAATATGTTGCTTTTTGGTGTAAGTGTTGATGAGATGATCAATGGACAAATAACGGACAAGTGGGAGAAAAACAAGTTGAAGAAAGGAAGAAAAAGTTGTGCAGCCGCGCAGCTTAAGGCCATGAATGTGCACATGAGCGCGCACAGAAGACAGGAGGTCTGGAGGAGATGCACGTCCATATGCACGCCCAAGTACCGAGGTGCGTGGCAACGCACGTTCGCCTACGGGAAATTTAAGTCGGGTTTATTTTTGTAAATTGTGGGAAATTTGTCTTGACCTATATGAAGCCTAAGCTCATTTCAAATTAGGTATCTTGGGTTTTGGAGCAACTTTTGGAAAGAAGAAGGTAAGGAAACAACGGAGACTTTGAATACTTCATCTGAATCATTCAATACAAAAGTTCTGTGACGACCCGGCTAGTCGTCTCATGAGTTACCGCTTCCTTTTCCCCATTTCTGTTGCATTATGCTTCGTTATCTGTGTTTTATGTGATCGAGTTGAGTAGTTTGCGTTCGGAGTGAATTTGGTAAGAAATGAGACATTTAGTCTCTTTTAAGAAGGTTTAAGTTGAAAAAGTCAACCGGATGTTGACTTATGAGTTAGAGGACTCGGATGTGAGTTCTGGTGGTTCGGTTAGCTTCGGGAGGTGATTTATGACTTAGGAGTGTGATCGGAATTGGTTTTGGAGGTCCCATGTAGAATTAGGCTTGAATTGGTGGAGTTAGTATTTTGGCGATTTCCGGTTGTTAGGCGAGATTTTGATCCGAGGGTCGGAATGGAATTCCGAGAGTTGCTATAGCTTCGTATGGTGATTTCGGACTTAGGCGTATGTCCGGATTTAAAATTGGAAGTCCGTAGGACAATTCAACGCATTTTGGCGAATGTTGGAAAATAGAAGATTTTTGGAAAGTTTGACCGAGGGGTTGACTTTTTGATATCGGGGTCGGAATCCAGTTTTGAAAA
>MCJB01051347.1:1980-18171 GCA_002018475.1 Nicotiana obtusifolia | reverse complement strand
GGGGGGGGGGGGAGGGTGTTACAACCCATATTTGCATACGTTAGATTATGCCGTAAGTTAGTCAACGTAGGTCCGAGAAGAGATTATCTTTAAGATGATAAGAATCAAGTACTAGAAGTTAAACGAATCAAGAATGTTGTAACTCATATTTTCAGGTAAATCTAGAGGTGATTAATATTACCAAGAGGTCGTATTTTAATTTATTTGAATCATATAATATTTGTTTCATAAGTCTTGAAGTCAAATGAGCTATGAAACAAAAGTCGACAAAAGTTGTCGCAACTTACATTCATAATTTTACTTATACTTTAGGTTAAATGTCACTAAGCTTTTCTTACAATTTACTTGGAATTACGGGGTGATATACCCACCAAATTCAAGGTCTATGAGTTTATCTTCTAAATCATTAAACTGTTTTTCGATACGATCTCCAAGTTGAGAGATATTCACGTTTTCGCGAGACTGCGCCAAGCAGCACTCTATGAGGCCCACATAGGCGGTTAAGACATATAGATGTATATAACACGCCTCAACCCCGTTTTTAGTCATTGGTTTTCAGTATATTCAGACCTAAGAACCCTAATAACACCCTCTCAAGGTTCTCTCATGATCCAAGACTAAAACAAAGGGCAAACAACACAAATCAAGTGTTGGGAATCCCATGGCGCTAGTACGTTTCTTGTCTTCTTGTTGTTGCTGATTTTTGTGTTGTTCCAGCTCGTGTGGGAGGTTGTATTAAGTTGTTTATGTTCTAAAAAATACTCCCTCAATTTTTAATATCAACCCTAAGTGATTTCAAGTCTTCTAAAGTAATTCTACTGCCAAAAAACCCTATTTGATTGCTAGCTTCGCTTCCTTGTTCTTGTGACAGTATTGGAGGGATATTTCGTGGTCAATTAAGGTCAAATTTCTGTTCAAAGGTAAGGAACCTCTTAAACTACATGTATTTAAGATTATCCAAGTTACGGCTAAGTTGTTGAAGCTAGAGCTTGTGAGATATATGTCGAAAGGCTTGCTAGTAATGTTGTTGGTTGGTGGACTATTTTGGGAGGCTCAATATGATTATAATTGATGTTATTTGGGCTGTTTGGTGATTGTGTTAACTTTTAGGAAGTCATATAAATAGGGGAGGTGTTGTCCATTTCATCGTAAAATAGGTTATGGTTGATACATAAATGTTACGACGCTTAAACGATAACGATAGTGTCATTTCTCTTATTGTAGACTAAGGAGTCGTTGCACTTTCATAGCTTGAGATCGGGCAGTATATACAAGGTATGTGAGACTATCCCTTTTCTTCTTTTGCACGACTTTGATTGTGCGTAATGTAATGAACGAGCTTCCAAAGATACTCCACTCTTAGAGGCTAGCAGTACTTACATTGTTTCCCTTCTTATGGGACGACTGATGTTGATGTTACTTCTCTTATTCTTATGTTATCAATGTTGTTGGTACTTCCTGATTCTTATAAGATTCTTGATATGGATTTAGTCCTAATAACGTGTACGGAGGATACCGACCTTACGTCACTCCGAAAAGTTCAAAATGTGATTCCAATGAGTCCAGCACACATCATATATATGTATCTACTTACTCTACCGAGCCGCGCTATAGTCGGCCGGGTGCGGCACCTATTATGCAACCACGGATCAGTTGGGTTTTACCGAGCTTCACGTGGCCGGGTATGATTCTACCTAGTCGTATGATGGCCAGGTACGTTTTTACCGAGCCTATTAGGGCTGGGTACGATATGATGATAATGATGCCCATAGAGGTGTATGTATATATATATATATATATATGTGTGTGTGTGTGTGTGCGTGTGTATGTGTGTGTGTGTGTGTGTCATGAATTCATGTCAGTAGCCCTCAGAGGCACCTAGATGTTACAGGTTGTATATTATCTATCCTTATTTACATTATTGTTCTTACTTATGCTTTCCTGCCTTACATACTCAGTACTTTATTCGTACTGACGTCCTTTTATTTGTGGATGCTGCATGTCATGCTGCAGGTCCTGATAGACAGGTAGGCGAAGCTCCCCCACCATAGTAGGCTGCCCAGTTTAGCGATTATTGGTGAGATCCCTTCTCTGGACTTTCCGTGGTCTTGGTATCCATTTTTGTTATAGACGTTATGGGTAATGTCGGGGCCCTGTTCCGGCAATGTTTCAGCACTTATGTTCCTTTAGAGGCTCATAGACAGGTGTCAACTCATGTATTGTGTGGATTGCTTTGTCGACTAATTTTTGTTGTATAGTCTCTCATGGCAGCTTGTCAGCTCGTACCTTATACGTAGCCTCATGATAGACTTGTCGGCCCATGATATATATGTTCATGCCATTATCTATCATTTTTGGTTGTTTAGGATTTATGTCTACCATTTATACTGATCTCATTGGCCCTTATAGATAATAAGAAAAGTTAGATGAAATGTGCGTTGGTGCTCGGCAAGTATGGCCCGGGTGCCCGTCATGGCCCTCCTGTTTGGGTCGTGACAAAACTACCCCTAGGTGATGTTATTGTTATGTGCTACTTATTGCGGAGGCTATGTACGCACAAGGTGGCGAGAGTCCGTGCATAACTAGATTCATGTTATGTCCGGGTAGACTTAGGTTCCCGCCATGCTATAACTGTACTATTTGAGTTGTCTCTTGCCTATTAAATTCACTTTATTTTACGTTACGACTTGAGACTAGACTTGTGTAGAATGATAGACTTTCTATTGTAGAGATTCGACGGGCTTCATGATTAGCCCCGAAATAATTGTACTCCTCTTACGAATTTCTCCCGCGTTAAGCGTTCTCATCAAAAGGTTTCCCTTAAACTTTTTTACTCACATGTCTATTCGTGGTTGGGGTCAAGGCCTCGTCAAAGCTTCTTATTCTAATGGGATCGGGTTGTTCGCCTCGGCAGGATAGATACATCTATGGTTCGTACCGTCCGACCCTCGGCGGTGCACATATTATGATGGATCAGGTCGTACACCTCGATTGGATTATGTACCACACTCTCATGGGAGCGGGCCGTTCGCCTAAGGCAATAAAATAGATGTATCTATGGTTTGGAAATGTTATGATGGATCCTGTCGTATGCCTCGGATTTTTATAAAATACTCTTATGAAATCGTGCGTAATAATTGGCAAGAAGCCAGCTATCTGTGAGCTTTTCCTGATTGAACTATGATGACCTATCTGGTAAGTTCCAAAATATATATATACTCTGATTGAGGAGGTAACTACTAGCTGAGAGTTTGAGTTATTGCTGAGAGGAGGATTGTACCACATATTATACTTTTTATTTCGCTTATTTTCTCTAACTTACACCTATTTACTTCTACTGTATCTGTCTTATTGGACCACTAGCAAGTGTTGTGGTCGAACCTTCGTCACTATTTCTCTAGAGTTAGGCTAGATACTTACTGGATACGCATTGATTTACGTATTCATGCGACACTTGCTGCACTTTTTGTGCAGGTACATATATGTCTGATGGTCTTTTAGGCGTAGAGGCACAGCTATTGCAGGGACTTTACCATGAGCTGCATTCCATGATAGGCCCCGCAGCATGTAGAGTCTCCATCAGAGTTATTTATATTCCTCTGTCTAATTTGTATTCCAGAAAGATGTTGTATTTGATAAATATATTTCTTAGTTGATGCTCATGCACTTGTGACGCCGAGTTTTTAGGTTCCTATGGGTTGTTCATTATTGTAGTTCGTGTAAATATTAGCCTTCACCTTGTAAATTCTATTTCATACTATTTAATTAATGAAATTTATGATTTCAAAATACGAAAATGAATAATTAAGTGATCAATCACTGTTGGCTTCCCTGACGGCGGTGTTAGGCGCCATCACGACCTTTTAGTGGATTTTGCGTCGTGACATCTTGGTATCAGAGCGTTAGGTTCACTTAGTTCTCACGAGTGATGAGAAAGTCTAGCAGAGTCTTGCGAATCAATACGGAGACGTCTGTACTTATCTTCGAGAGGCTACAGGGCCCTTAGGAGCACTTCCCTTCTTGATTTCCTCATCGTGCAGTTTGATTCCATTGAGGCTTGTGTCTTTATTTCATTCTTACTCAATCTTATGTATCGCGAAGCGCTTTTTCTCCACTGGGCGTCGAGGAGATGTAGTGATACTGCATATATGGTGGGGGATGTTTTTCCCTACGTGTTCGGGCAGGCTATTAGCGTCGCCTTGCGGAAGGATGTTCTTTTGTTCCAGCTAACGACCCGACCGGTCGTTCTGAGCATTGGCACTTCCCTCGGTAGTTTACGGGCATGATTAACTCCGTAAAATGTATTATGGCTTATATGAATCATCAGTTTTGGTTTTCAAGTTATCCGGAATCAATTTAGAAGAATGAATTTCATTGTTGAAGCTTTAAATTGGAAGAGTTGACCAAGTTATTTGTGAATTTGACACCGGACTGAAGTTTCGATGGTTCTAGTAGGTCCGGATGGAGATTTTGGACTTGTGCGTATGCCTGGATTTGCAGTTGGATGTTTCTAGAAGGTTTCGGCACAAATTTACGAAAATTGGAAATTTGAAAGTTTGGAAAGTTCATAAGTTTGACTGGAAGTTGACTTTGAGGATATCGAATTCGGATTGTGGTTCCGGGAATTGGAATAGCTTTTTTATGTTATTCGGCACTTGTGTGCAAAATTTGGGTTCATTCCAGGTTGATTTGATATGTTTCAACGCGAGTTTTGGAAATTTAAAGTTCAATGTTCATAGATTTCGATTTGAGGTGCGATTCGTCATTTTGATGTTGTTATTTGTGAATTGAGGCCTCGAGTAGGTCCGTTTTGTATTATGGTACTTGTTGGTATGTTCGCACGGGGTCCTAAGGGGATCGGGTGAGTTTCGGGGTGGTTTCGGATCATTCCGGGTTGGCTTGGAGTTGCTGGTTTCTGCTATCTCTGTTGTTCTTCGCGATCGTGAAGAAATGGCTGCGTTCACAACAGGTCGAATGCGTTTGCACAGATTTGGGGGCAAGTCTTCTTCGCATTCGCGTATGAGGGGTCATGGACGCGTAGGGTTGAGCTGGGAGCTGGAGCTGGAGCTAGAGGCCTTCTTCATCGCGTTTGTGTAGTTGGAGCCGCGTTCGTGAAGTTCTGAGCCAGCTGAGAGTCGCATTCGCGAGGAATGTACCGCGAACGCGAAGAGTAATTTTTGCAGCAGCATAGTTTGTTCATCGCGAACATGATGGACTTCTCGCGTTCGCGTAAGAGGAATACCTGGGCAGATTATAAAGTACTCTATTTCGGGGGTTTCGGCCATCTTTACATTTTGGGAGCTACGGAGTTCGGATTGAGGCGATTCTTAAAGAAATTTTCACCGTGTGGACTGGGGTAAGTGACCTCTATGCATTTTTGATTTATATCATGAATCTATCTTTATTTTCGGCATTTGATTGAGGGTTCAAAAAGAGAAATTGGGGGTTTTAGCCTAAAGTTTCATTATGTGAATTTTCAAGGTTTGAACATTGATTTGGATTCGGGTTTGAGTGAAACTAGTATGATCAGACTCGTAATTTAATGGGTTGTCGGATTTTGTAAGTTTCATCAGGTTTCGAGGTGCGGCTTCGGGTTTTGAATTTTTGTCTAATCTTGGGATTTTGATTAAAGATCGACCTTTATTGATTGAGTTTGTTTCCTTTGGCATTATTTGATGTACTTGAGTTGATTTTGACTAGCTTTGAGCCGTTCAGAGGCCGGTACGCGCGTGATGGCGTGTTGGAGCGTCGCTTGGCTTCCTCGGTATTGGAATTTTCTTGTTCGAGGTAAGTAACACTTCTAAACTTGGTGTTGAGGGTATGAAACCCAGAATTACGTAATATGTGTTTGGTGTTGAGGTGATGCACATGCTAGGTGATGGGCGTGTGGGCGTGCATCGTGTGAATTGTGACTCCGTTATTTCTGTGGTACTTTGTAGCTACCTTATCTTATCTGTACCATGAAATCTTTATGTACTGGAGCTATTGAGTTGTGATCCATGCTAGAAACCATGTCTAAGCTTCATGCTTATTCTGTTGGGACCCGCTGAGGTCGTATTGCCGTTGAATTACTTGTTTAATTTGCAAATTTCATACTCAGTCATGTTCATTCATTTCATATCATATCTCAGTCTTTGTTGCTAACTATTGACACATCATATCATCATTTTGGGCTAGTTTCATGGCGCTGTGAGCCCGAGAGACTGGAGAGATTGATGACTGAGTGAGACCGAGGGCCTGAGTGTAAGTGATATTGTGGGATCGGGTTGCACGCCACAGCAGGTTATATTCACTTGTTCCATGATTGGCTTGGCATAGCGCTTGGGCTGAAAGATCCCCTCCGGAGTCTGCACACATCCCCAGTGAGCGCGGTTGAGTTATATTGAGGGATGGATCTTCCCTGGATATGGATCTTGTCCGGAGCATTTATATTTGGGGATGGATCTTCCCCGGGATGGATTGGCCTTATATAGTACTGAGTGACTGACTGGCAGTTGCTATGTATATATTCGGGATGGATCTTCCCTGGGCTGGATTGACTATATACAGTACTGAGTGACTGAGCATGTCGAGTGATTGAGCATGATAAATAGAAAGTGTGAGACAGAGAGATTGAGAACTCTGAGAGTTTAAGTACATAAGTTCATATCTGAGATGCATTGCATTGACATGCACATACGATATACAGGCATAGAGATGCATTTTTCCTCATGTTGTACGGTATCACGTCATTCATGGCTTCTCACACATATTGACATATGGGCATAGTGATATATTTTGAATTGGATATTTGGAAAGAAAAATGGAACATCTTATTTATTGTTAAAAGGATTTTTGGGAAAAATTACTATTTTCAAACTTACTCATATTTTCCACGATTTCAATAAAGGATTTTGGTTTTCACTGATATACTTGAAAAGCGGAACTATTCTTTTTGGGAAACCATGAATAAGCTGATCATTTCATCTCTGAATTATTTCTTTTATTTCTTTCTTTACGTTGTTATGAACTGTTGTTGGCTATTGGTGTTGGACCTAACCTTTGTTCCAACTCGTCACTACTTTCAATCTAAGGTTAGGTTCGTTACTTATGAGTACATGGGGTCGGTTATACTCATACTACACTGCTGCACCTTGCGTGCAGATGTTGGTTGTTGACGTAGCTGAGATCGACGGGAGCTGGATTTGAAGATGTACCTGCGTTCCGGTCGTAGCTGCCTCTTGTTCATGGTAGCCTTAGATTCATAACAATCTGTTTATGTACATTTCGAACAGATGATATATTTATTTCATACCAGCTTTGTATATTCTAATCTTAGAAGCTCATGATTTTGTACTACTAGTCCTTGTGGAATGTATTAGTTTTAGATATTTCTTTTATTTAATTGTCTTATTAATTTCATTGGAATTGGTCAGTTGTTAATTGGCTTACATAGCGGGTTGGGTTAGGTGCCATCACGACTAGTTGGATTTTTGGGTCGTCACAAGTTGGTATCAGAGCCTTAGGCTCATAGGTTCTACAAGTCATGAACAAGTGTCTAGTAGAGTCTTGCGAATCGGTATGATGATGTCCATTACATTTAGGATATACTTCCCATATTTCTTTCCTTATCGTGCGGCATTGGTTCAGCTTGAAGCGTAACTCTTAGAATTCCTTCCACATATTTGTATGCACATGTGAGCGCTCGGTATCAGCTGTGCATCGACGGCTTGCGATTCCATGGACGAGGTGCAAGATGTGATTTTTGCGTGCTGATGATGGGCCAATCTGGAGGACTTGAGGCCGGGTATTGACGGTAGCTTGAGCACGAGGATTTAGGTTACGTGAGCGCGTGCTTTTGGACTTATACGTCCAGTATTGTATCTATGAGTGGAATTCGTGACTCGATGAGTGGCTGGACGGCTACGTGATGAGTATGACGTGACTGCGAGATATGTTCATATGGTTTAAATGTGATGAGATGAGTTTGCTTGAGATGTAGAAAGGACTATTGGGTGTTTGATTTTTCCTTGATTTGGCGTATAGTCTCGAGTTATGAATGCATTGGCGGGTCTCTCATGTTGTTTAACTGTGGAAAGAATTAGGTTCTCGTGCCTTGTTGGTGAGTTCAGAGTTAGGAAAATTAAGTGATCGCATAGTAGATGTGGCTATGAAAGGGTATAAAGAGGTGTTAGTTTGAGGCTAAGCAGGTGGGTTATCTCCTGCAAGGTGTCTTGAGGTTGCATGATCCCTATGTTGTTTTTGTAGAGAGTTCTCCTTTACCAGCGAATTATATGTGTAGCAATTTGAGTTTGGACCGCTTGTGGAAGTTGGCGTGACTGTTATAAGGGTGAATGCAAGAATTACAGATAATTTAAAGTATTAGATGGTTTGTTACATGAGCTTATGAAGGATTTAGTTAAACCTTACTGCGCTATTGTGGCAGTAATGGGGTATGGTTGTTGTAAGTTATCAGATGTTTTATTCCATGGCTTTGAGCTAAGTGGGGGAGTCTGCTATCGACGAGTTGATTGCACGGTTGTGTGTTGTATTGGTTTCAGTTTGAGGTATACTGGTCAATCAATTATGTGTTGAGATCAGGATGACTCGAGTAAAGGAATTTGTGGGTATGAATTGTATTACACTTTATGGGTATATGAGAATCATGGAATGAATTGAACTGTTATTCGTGAAAGATGTAGTGAGTATGGAGTAGGAATTTACTCGGTTGCTTAGAGGTGTGGATTACTTCTTTGGGCGCTATTGTGCCAATAGGGCACAGGTCGTTCGACCGTTTGATCGGTGCAATTGAGATTCGGCAAAGTGGATGACTCTCGAGAAGGTTCTAATGGATTCAAAACTTATATGTGGCAATTGAGAATTTTGCAGACTGGTACATGGCTAGAGTCTGAAATTTACATTGGATGGTGTCGAGACTCGCGGTATTTCTATATCATTATGGATTTTACACTTCAGTATCGAGGAGGTGAAGGAAACGGTTTTAGGTTCACAAAAGGGTCTCTTCAGAGTAGGTGTCTCGGTTGTGGTGCCTTGGGGTGCTTAAGAGAGAATTCAGCGGCTTATGGGTTTTAGGGCAGTGTGATTTTATTTTAGGATCTCGTGGGGTGAGTTTTGGTTAAGGATCGTGGTGTTCTGGCGAGGAGAAGTGTCACTTGAGGGTAATTCGAAAAGAACTCGGAGAAATAGGACAACTTAGTAGTAAGTTGGATCAGCATAGTAATGGATATGATCGGTTCTTTGGGTAATTACGATGTGGTGTCTCTACGGGTATTTTCTGGCAATAATCATGGGTTTGGCAACCTGCGTGGCTTGGAGGAGTTAGAGAGATTCAGTTCTAATGACTTGGTATGTGCAAATGGGTTTCAAAGTGTTCTCAATGGTTTTTACCACGGTTCGAGGTGTATATTTCCTACCGGTGTGTGGAACATGTTGCGTATTGTGATTTTCTCTTGGATGAGATCAAATGGAAGGTTCCTGGCTAATTGAAAATGTAGTTTTCTTGTGACTCAAAGTTGATTATGAGATTCTCGTTCTTTTCTTGTGATGACATGATAGATGTTGCGTGTTGTGAGGGATTGAGATTTGCATGTGTAAGTCCACGGTTCAGTTTCGAAGGGAAAGTCATGAATTCTTAAACAACATGGATGGTTTCAAATGTCTAGGTGAATTCTATTAATACTTGGTATTGCCTGATAAGGGTGTGCACTTCAGAAGGCGCATTGTGTTTTGACTTATGGATGCTTCAGTGGTATTGCGGTGCTCGCCTGGATGAGCGACTACTGATATCCAGATTTTGCTATGTGGCACAAAAGAATTATAAAGGTATTCCTCGTGGTATGATCGTGTAAGAGATGTGTTGGACATTCGGGCGGTAGAGTTGAGATTAGATAAGGTGATTTGTGTGTTTATGGATTTGGAGACTGGGAGTTATAAGAAACAGATTTTTTCGTGGTCATGGAATGTGAAGTTGTGGCCAGAGCTAGCCAAATGATAGCAAGTGTTATGATTCAGTCATTGTGGACCTTCGGATGGTTATTTATCTATTTGTGTATAACCAGAGTTGATTCGGACCGCGTTGGTACGCCAATGAGGATGTGTATTCTACACCGGGTCAGATTAGTTGACTCTGTACTACTATTGTTGAGGGATGTTCCATTCGGTTGGTGCTGAGCTTATTCGTGTTCTGATATGTTCTGTGAGTTACTCTTCTATGCTATGAGGGATTATGATTTGTTGGTTATATGCACACATGGTGCGGTTCTATTTGGGCTTTATAGCGGAATTTGAGCGAGATGAGCATTTCGGTGATGTATTGATTGTGCATTGGGTATGTTCTTTCGAGTTTGTGTGGCATTGTCTCGTTTGCTTCTCTGTCATTATGGTCATGCATCTGGGTATTTGATGTCAAATTGCGTGTGGCTGTTGATTTTGGGCATGGTGGCTCGAGGTATTTCATACGGACCAGTGTTTGGGTGGGGTCATGCATTGCAACGGAGTTATGTTGAGATATAATTCCTTGTGTCAGATTCGTACGTCTTGATTCTACCATGTATGATGGGTTCATAGCATTGCGATTGTGGTGGTATTGATTGAACTTGCAGGATGATTTTCTCATGTGAATAATTTTCCATGATGGAGTACATTTAGATTGTTGCTTATTGGTACGCGGATTGCACGAGTTATGGCTTTAGGTTGTATTGGGGTGGCAAGTCACTAGAGTGGCTGTGTTTGACGAGATGATTTCATTGGGCCTAGAATGGATACTATCGGATTAGATTACAGAAGAATAATATCAGAAGTCGTCTTGGAAATTTGTTATATATCTCGTCGAAAGAGGGAAAGTTCCATGACTTGTTGGTCTGATAAGCAGTTACGAGTTTCTACATATTACTTTCATCATCGGCAGTGTGCGAAGGTTTAGAACGATGTGTTGTTTGATATGAGGTTTAATACCAGTTCCGAGTTATTTTAAGCAGCTACAGTGATTAGAAGTTTTTGCTGTGAGTATGTAAGTTATGTGGTATATCATGTGATTGTGTCTTGGGTTACAATTATGGCTCGATGTAGCTTGTTCAGACTTATACAGTGTATAGATGCGAGATTTGGGTCTTATGGGAAATTCTAGATGTTAGAAAATTGGATTCTAAGGTCTATGGGCTAAGATTGAATTAATGATCTTCCGTATGTTGTGTTGTTAGGCCTAATGGGATAGGATAACGTGGGATCACCCCCGGGTATGTCATGGTAAGGTTATATGCGGTTTGTTGGCTTTGGGAACAACTTGGCACGTTTGAGGACAAATGTATGTTTAAGTGGGGGAAGATGTAACGACCCGACCGGTCGTTTTGAGCATTGGCACTTTGCTCGGTAGTTTGCGGGCATCATTAGCCCCGTATAATGTATTATGACTTATCTGAATCGTCAGTTTTGGTTTTCAGGTTATTCGGAATCGATTTGGAAGAATGAATTTTATTATTGTAGCTTTAAATTGGAAGAGTTAACCAAATTTGACTTTTTGTGAATTTGACCCCAAAATGGAGTTTCGATGGTTCCGATAGGTCTGGATGGTGATTTGGATTCGGGCGTATGCTCGGATTTGCAATTGGATGTTTCTAGAAGGTTCCGGCACAATTGGTGAAAATTAGAAATTTGAAAGTTTGGAAAGTTCATAAGTTTGACCAGAAGTTGACTTTGAGGATATCGGATTCGGATTATGGTTCCGGGAATTGGAATAGATTCGTTATGTTATTGGGGACTTGTGTGTAAAATTTGGGTTCATTGCGGGTTGATTTGATATGTTTCGACGCGTGTTTTGGAAATTTAAAGTTCAAAGTTCATAGATTTCGATTAGAGGTGCGATTCGTCGTTTTGATGTTGTTATGTGTGAATTGAGGCCTTAAGAAGGTCCACGTTGTATTATGGGACTTTTTGGTATGTTTGCACTGGATCCCGAGGGGCTCGGGTAAGTTTCGGGGTGGTTTCAGATCATTCCGGGTTGGCTTGGATTGTTGGTTTCTGCTGGTTTCTGATGTCTATGTTGTTCTTCACATTCGCGAAGAAATGGTTGCGATCGCGTAGTGAGTTATGGAATTGGGGGATTTTCTTCAATGCATTTGTGACAGGTCGAACGCGTTCGCATAGAGTTGGGGGCAAGTCTTCTTCGCATTTGCGTATAAGGGGTCGCGGACGCGTAGGGTTGAGCTAGGAGCTGGAGCTGGAGGCCTTCTTCATCGCATTCGCGTAGTTGGAGCCACGTTCGCGAGGAGTGTACCGCGAACGCGAAGAGTAATTTTGCGGCAGTATATTTTGTTCCGGCATTCGCGTAAGAGGAATACCTGGGCAAATTATAAAGTACTCTATTTCGGGGGTTTCGGCCGTTTTTACATTTTGGGAGTTATGGAGCTCGGATTGAGGTGATTCTTAAAGCAATTTTCACCATGTGGTCTGGGGTAAGTGTCATCTACTCATTTTTTATTTTATATCATGAATCTATCTTCATTTTCGGCATTTGATTAAGGGTTCCAAAAGAGTAATTGGGAGTTTTAGCCTAAAGTTTTATAATGTGAATTTTCAAGTTTTGAACATCGATTTGGAGTAGGATTTGAGTGAAACTAGTATGATTGGACTTGTAATTTAATGAGTTATTGGATTTTGTGAGTTTCATCGGGTTCCGAGGTGCGGGCCCGGATTTTGAATTTTTGGCCGATTTTGGGCTTTTGATTAAAGATTTGACCTTTATCGATTGGATTTGTTTCCTTGGAATTATTTGATGTACTTGAGTTGATTTTAACTAGATTTGAGCCGTTCGGAGGTCGGTACGCTTGTGATGGCATTTTAGAAGGTTGCTTGGCTTCCTCGGTATTGGAATTTACTTGTTCGAGGTAAGTAACACTTCTGAACTTGGTGTTGAGGGTATGAAACCCTGAATTACGTGCTATGTTTGGTGTTGAGGTGTTGCACATGCTAGGTGACGGGCGTGTGGGCGTGCACTATGTGAATTGTGACTCCATTATTCCTGTGGTACTGTGTGGCTACCTTATCTTATCTGTAACAATGAAATCTTTACGTACAGGAGTTATTGAGCTGTTATCCATGCTAGAAACCATTTCTAGGCTTCATGTTTATTCTGTTGGGACCTGCCGAGGTTGTATTGTCGTTGAATTACTTGTTTAATTTGCAAATTTCCTACTCAGTCATGTTTAATCATTTCATGTCATATCTCAGTCTCTATTGCTATCTATTGACACATCATATCATCATTTTGGGCTAGTTTCATGACATTGTGAGCCTGAGAGACTGGAGAGATTGATGACCGAGTGAGGCCGAGGGCCTGAGCGATATTGTAGGACCAAGCTGCACGCTGCAGCAGGTTATATTGATTTGTGCCATGATTGTCTTGATATAGCGCTTGGGCTAAAGGAGCCCCTCCAAAGTCTGCACACACCCCCAGTGAGCGCGGTTGATTTATATTGAGGGATGGATCTTCCCCGGACTAGATTGGCCGTATACAGTACTGGGTGACTGACTGGCAGTTGCTATGTATATATTCGGGATGGATCTTCCCTAGGCTGGATTGGCCATATACAGTGCTGAGTGACTGAGCATGTCGAGTGATTGAGCATGATAAATGGAAAGTGTGAGACAGAGAGATTGAGTACTCTGAGAGTGTGAGTACATGAGTTGATATCTGAGATGCATTGCATTGACATGCACATACGATATACAAGCATAGAAATGCATTTTTCCTCATGCTGTACAGTATCACGTCATTCATGACTTCTCACACATATTGACATATGGGCATAGTGATATATTTTGCATTGGATATTTGGAAAGAAAAATGGAACATCTTATTTATTGTTAAAAGGATTTTTGGAAAAAATTACTATTTTCAAACTTACTCATATTTTCCACGATTTCAATAAAGGATTTTGGTTTTCACTGATATACTTGAAAAGCGGAACTATTCTTTTTGGGAAACCATGAATAAGCTGATCAATTCTTCTCTGAATTATTTGTTTTATTACTTTCTTTACATTGTTATGAACTGTTGTTGGCTATTGGTGTTGGACCTGACCTTTGTTCCAGCTCGTCACTACTTTCAACCTAAGGTTAGGTTTGTTACTTATTGAGTGCATGGGGTCGGTTATACTCATACTACACTTCTGCACCTTTCATGAAGATATTGGCTGCTGACGTTGTTGAGAACGACGGGGCTGGATTTGAAGATGTACCTGCGTTCCGGTCGTAGCTGCCTCTTGTTCATGGTAGCCTTAGATTCATAACAATCTGTTTATGTACATTTCGAACAGGTGAGTGTAAGCTTCGTTGCCCGAACACGTCATACCAGCTTTATATATTCTAATCTTAGAAGCTCATGATTTGTACTACCAGTCCTTGGGAAATTATTAGTTTTAGATATTTTCTTTTATTTAATTGTCTTATTAATTTCATTGGAATTGGTCAGTTGTTAACTGGCTTACCTAGCGGGTTGGGTTAGGTGCCATCACGACTAGTTGGATTTTTAGGTGGTGACAGTTTTGAGACTGTGCACAGATCGCCACGATGTCTATGCGTTGTTGTCGCACAACGTTGGTGTAATGGTAAGGTGCTTGGTTATGTGTCGAGGCAATGAATGACTCGATAGGAGGATTTTTCAGTGCATGATTTAGAGGTTCAGTATTTAATTCCATTAACAGAAAGGCAATCGGGCTATAGATGTTCAGGTTTTGGTCGATGGAGTAATGGGACTTGGTATTTTCGAGAGTGGTGTAATTTTCATCATGATGCGGTGTCGTCGTCCTTGTTTGAACGCATTACGGTTCGCCGGTGTTATGGTCTCCTTTGATTTTGCCTTCGGGGCACTTGTGACACCGGGTTTTGGGGGTTCCTACGGGTTGTTCATTATTGTAAGTCGTGTAAATATTACCCTTTACCCTGTAAATTCTATTTCATACTATTTAATTAATGAAAGTTATGATTTCAAAAAACTAAAATGAGTAATTAAGTGATCAATCATCGTTGGCTTGCCTGATGGCGGTGTTAGGCGCCATCACGACCTTTAGTGGATTTTGGTCTCGTGAAAATTTGACTTTTGAGTAAAAGACCTCGGAATTGGGATTTGAAGGTTCCAATAGGTTCGTATAATGATTTTGGGCTTGGGCATATGTTCGGGTTGAGTATCAGGTAGTCCGGGAGTATTTCGGCGCCTATTATAGAAGGTTGGCATTTTGGAAGTTTAAGAAAATTTTAAATTTGATTTAATATGAATTTTGGTGTTATCGATGTATGTTTGGAATCTCGAGCCTTGGAATAGCTTCATATCGTGATTTGTGACTTGTACACAAAGTTTGGCGTGATTCCGAAATGTTATGGTATGGTTCGGACGCGTTCGTCGAAGTTTGAAAGTTTAAAGAAGGATTTCGATTGTCGATTCGTGGTTTCGATGTTGTTTGGCGTGATTCGAATCTTCGAGGGTCCTATCGTGTTTTGGGATGTGTTGGTATGTTTGGAAGGGGTCTCGGGTGCGAGTCGGATTGAAAATTGATCGAGTTTGGACTTGAGAGAAGTGCAGAGGCAGCTGGGATCTGGTGCAATCGCACCTGCATAGAAAGGGTAGCAGGTGCGAGACCGTAGAAGCGACCCTGGTGTCGCAGACGCGGTTGATTAGAGACGCAGGTGCGAGGAGTTTACCGTACTTTCGGGCACGCAGATGCAGGCGAAGGAGCGCAGAAGCGGAGATGAACTGGGGTTGGAAAATTGCAGGTGCGGGTGTTGTGGCGCACCTGCGCAGCCGCAGGTGCAGTCATTGGGGCGCAGTTGCGGAAGACTACTCGAGCTAGAGAGTCCGTAGATGCAGGTGATTTTCCGCAGAAGCGAATGTGAATCTGCGAAAGAGGGCTCGCAGAAGCAGAAAGATGGCACCTCAGGGGAAGCCGCATCTGCGAGGTGGCTTCCACAGAAGTAGCTACAGTTCCGCAGGTGCGAAAAGGTCGCTGGGTAGTGTTGTTTTAAGAACGGGATTTGGCCCATTTCATTTCATTCCCTCTTGGTTTGGGCGATTTTTGGAGAGCTTCAAGTGGAGGTTTTCATCATCTATGGCGAAGTAAGTTATTACCGCCTATTATGAGTTAAATATATGGATTCTATAAGGATTTAAACGTGAAAATTAGTAGAAATTGGGGGGGGGGG
>MCJB01051346.1:12551-60893 GCA_002018475.1 Nicotiana obtusifolia | reverse complement strand
AGTGCATTAGCTAAAAGTATATCGAATATAGCTTTTATATATATAGTATAATATAGTAGTGTATTTCATATACTAAGTGTATTGCGTCTACTAAGTGTATCGTTGGGTGTATAATTATATACTACATCCTATATATATCAAGTTATATATATATAAACACTTAGTATATGCAATACACTTAGTATACATATACATATATAACTTGATATATAGTACGCTATACTATATATAGAGTATAGTGTATATTGCATAATACACTATACAATACACTTAGTATATGAAATACACTTAGTATATATACTACACTTAGTATTCATGCTTATACATGTATTCATGTTCTTATACATGTATTCATGTTCTTATATATGTATAGTCTTATATATATATAAATATATATATATATAATGTATTGTATATATATAAATAAAACTGTATAATATATTTATATAAACAAATATATATAACTATATATATATATAGTTATATATATATTTTATATATACATATATATATATATATATATATATATATATAATATATTTATACACTTTGGTAAAATATTAACAAGAAAGCGACCAACTTTGGTCGCTAACATATATACCTTTCTATTAGCGACCAAAGTTGGTCCCCAAATGAAAATCTGATTTATTTTATTTTCCAGATAAGCGACCAACTTTGGTCGCTTATGGCACCATAAAATTTCCTCCGAGAAGCGCCCAAAGTTGGTCGCTAAACGAAATTCTGATTTAATTTCATATTCATGGAAGCGACCAACTTTGGTCGATTATGTCACCATAAAATTCCTTCCACTAAGCGACCAAAGTTGGTCGCCAATTTAATTTCTGATTTAATTTAATATTCAAGAAAAGCGACCAACTTTGGTCGCTTATTTCCCCAGAAAATTTCCCTTCCTTAGACGACCAACTTTGGTCGCTAATATTGAACGTGGGTCCAGTTTAGCGATCAAAGTTGGTCGCTATTTTTGAATTTTCTTTGACCGGATTTGTTTGACCAGTCCGGTCAAAATGTTGAACACATTAGCGATAAAATAGCGACCAATAATGGTCGCTATTTTATTTAAGTTTTTTTTTCATTTTTTTCGTCTATGTTAGCGACCAAAGTTGGTCGCTTCTTGTGGCAAACCAACTTTGGTCGCTAATGTTTGGTCCCTAAATGCCTGATTTCTAGTAGTGTCTGTGTGGAGAAAAAAAGGTTTTTGCTGCTTTCTTTTATGGAAATTGGACATTATGAGACCGTTAGAGTTAAAAAAAAAAGTTACGCTACCAGACTTTCAAAAGAATATTTTCAGGTAAGCGTTTTTTTTTTTTTTTTAAAGATCAGTATAGTCCAAACTCATTCTCTCCGTGCAGGCAACGTGAGCGAACAGTACTGCGCCTGAGCAAAATGCTCGATTCTCCTCCGTCCACCGGTGAAAAACCATCGGACCA
The DNA here is from genome assembly GCA_002018475.1 of Nicotiana obtusifolia. Taxonomy (NCBI): domain Eukaryota; kingdom Viridiplantae; phylum Streptophyta; class Magnoliopsida; order Solanales; family Solanaceae; genus Nicotiana; species Nicotiana obtusifolia. The sequence goes on along the minus strand of MCJB01051346.1, from coordinate 59,445 downwards.
GCATCAAAAAAAGCGTCTTTTAATTGCACATCATCCCCAACAAACCTCATCTCAAATCATCAACCCAGCTGCTACAGATTTGCAAGCAACCAGTGGAATCACTGTAGCAAAAAATCGCCTGGGAGCTCTCGTCATGTCCTCACTCGATTCTGAGCCAAATCGAGCCATTCCAAGTACTGGAGATCCTTCTCCAAAGCCACAGAAATCTCCCCACTAAAATTTGGAAGCTTTCACCGCTGGAAATGGGAGCTCCGACCATCTGAACTGCCAGGAAACACACCAGTTGGTCGAGAGGGTGCTACACTAAACAATTTGGCCCAAAACCAATGCGCAAATTGAGTTCTGGAGATTGATTTCCGACCATCACACCAAATGACTATTGAGCCAATCGTCACAATATTGCAAAAAGAAACTTCAACAGTATCGCGCCCACTAGGTGTACGACAAAACGCACAAGACACGTCTGAGGCCCAATTGAGGAATCATGCTACTCCTCAACAATCTCTAGCTCATAACGAAGTGAGTTGTCAATCAAAAATGCAAGAATCACCTCAAAAGTTTGATGATCATAGGCCTCCTCCTTCTACTGAAACACAGCCTATCGATAGTAATGACCCAGTGCTTCAGGTATCTCAAACGGCAGCAAACCCCAACTCTAATGCTTCCACAAGTACCAGTAATATTGGCAATGTTACTAGTGATCAAACTCAACCACCTCCCTCAGAAATTAAGACCACCAAATGATATTGCTCTGCTGTCATCTACTATGAAAAACCAGACCAAAATACAGCCTTCAACATCAGCACAAGCTCCAGTTAAGATTTCCTCTAACTTTGACAAGCCAAAAAACTCCAAAAAAGGACCAAAGCCACCAAGTAGAGATTCACTAGCCCCATCTAGTGCCACACCAGCAGTTCAAGATACAACAAACACCACCAAGCCACCTCAACCAACCACCAGTAACACAAAAGGTAAAACACAAACCAGTTCAAATCCACCTCCCCCTACTATCACTCAATCCTTTGTCACTAGACTAAGAGCCATACATGAAGCTGAAATTGCTCCAGTACAATTCATTCCACCAGTAATTACCACAAAGCAAGGGAAACCTGCCGTGATTTTCAAAAGAGAAGACTACATGATCAAATTTGCAGAAAGATGTAAGTTCACTGTGGTAGGAAAATTCCTCAACACCATGCCAAGAACGGAAGTGATTAGAAAGAGCTTCGTAGCCCAGACTGAACTTAGAGGTGGTGTTAAAATAGCACACTTCAATGCTAGAACTGTTTACATTGATCTGGACAATGAATATGATCATGCCACAGTTTGGACTAAGCAGTACATGTATATCCAAGGGCAAATGATGAAGTTGGAGGCTTGGAATCCTACCTTTAAACCTAATGAAGACTCACCAATTGTACCTATATGGATTGTCATCCCAGAACTTCCTTGGAACTTGTACTATATGGAGATCTTAACCCCACTGCTATCACCTATTGGCAAAGCTCTCTTCTTGGACCTTGCCTCTTTTCAAAAAACCAGAGGTAGTGTTGCCAAGATTAAAATGCAGATGGACCTCACTAGAGATAGACCTACCCATGTATGGCTAGGCTATGATGAGGATGTCAATGGTGAGGGACAATGGCTAGAGATCCAATATGATAATCTCCCTGAATACTGCATATACTGCAAACACCAAGGTCATGCTAACCACACTTGTCAAACTAAATTGAAGAAAGAGGAACACCAGAGGAAAAAGGATGAAGCAACAACTGTCACCAACACTCCACACCTCTCTACTCAAATTTCCACCAAAGATAGTCAGACAACTGGTCCTCAAAAGATAAGAATTCAGAATCCTACACTACATGTAGCAGCAAAGGATCACAATGGCCAAACAGCAGAGGAACCTCAGAGAAGTGCAGAACACCAAATAGCAGGAGGCCCTCCTTCAAATGATGAATGGCAAATACAAAAGAAAAAACATTTCAAAGGCACTTCCCAAACCAGCAAAAAGAAGCAACAAATTTATCTACCAAGGCATAATGTGGCACAACCTGCTGCTGCATCTAATTTGTCACTCAGCAAGATCACACAGCCAAGTACTAGCTCTACTCGTCATCAGGTTACCTCAGAAATAATGGCCCAAGACAATACTTATGGGGCACAAAAACTTGTATCACACTCCCACATACCCCTGTTAATTCTGCTGTCAATGAAGTTATTGGAGGAATGGAGTCTTGTCAGGAGAAACCTAGATCAATACAGGTCGGGGCACCTTTTGGGGCTGGGATTCCTCATGTTTTGCATGAGTGTGCAAATGCACAATTGACTGACCATAGGATGGACCAACCTCCCACCTCTGCACATGTCCCAGTTGATAACACAGATATACAATCAGCTATTACAAGGAAAGAAGAGGTTTGTGAGTTAAGCAGCTCAGATGAAGATCCACCAGATCAACAAAATGAGGCTACGAGGAGCTCATGAAAGGAAAAGCTTCGGCAGTAGCTGACTTCAGCATACAATCCCCAAAATCCAAAAATAAACCAAGCCAGAAGAAAAGAAAATTCATGAGAAAACAAAACACAGGGATCACCATTAATGAACCAACTGAAAGTCCCCAGGATCTCACATTTTCACCTCAAGGTCAAGTTGCACAACTACAAGGGAACCTTGAGATTGGCTCTGCTAAAAAGTTATTATCATACAAAGAAACTGTGATTGATACTTCCTTATCACAACATTTACTTGATGCTCAAGCCCATGAAGATAAAGAAGGAACTGTCTCTCTTCCGTCACAAGCCAATGCCTCTGTCCCATTGGAAGAATGCCCTATGAATTAGCACCCCCAAAACTTGATAAATACAGACCTATCCTCTCAGAAGATGAGATGAGTGGAAGAATTGAGGTGGAAGGTGACCCTAATGAAGCATCAGAGGATGAACAACATTGTGACCTCCTAGTGGATGCCATCAATGGAGAATATCAACAGCATGATGTGATTAAAAACCATGGTCTATCTCCTAGAGCCTATAATCCATCACCAAGGCTTACAAAAAGCAAAGTTGAAAGAAGTAACACTGCCCCACCAAATAGCAAACCCCCTCCCAGTTTTAATGATTAGCATACTCACTTGGAATATTAGAGATATCAGAACTTCTGGAGCCATTGAGAGACTCAAAACATTAAAACACATCCACAAATTCTCCTTCATAGCTATCCTAGAACCTTTCCTAGATACCTCTCACATCAACCACTACAAAAACTAATTATCCATGCAGCATGCTTCCTCAAATATCAACAATAAAATATGGATCTTCTGGGATCAGGATTTCTCAGGTGTTGTATTAGACCATGATGAACAACAGATCACAATAGAACTTAGACATGCTGAGGTTGCTGATACTCTACACATCACTGTTATCTTTTCAAAATGTACACCTGCACTAAGGAGACCACAATGGGATACTCTCAGATCCAAAGCTTTGAACACTACTGTCCCATGGTGTGTCATTGGAGATTTTAATGTGATAGCATCAATTGAAGAAAAAACAGGTGGTATTCTTTATCAAATCAACAAAAGTCTGGATTTCTTTAGCATGATTAAAGACTGTGGACTCACTGATCTAGGCTACTATGGATCTAAATACACCTGGCCTAATGGCAGAGGTCATTGCTCAATTGTTTGGAAAAGATTGGATAGAGGCCTAGCCAATGACAATTGGCTTGGTACACATCCTGCTACCACCATTACTCATTTGGCTGCTACAGGATCAAATCATTCACCCCTTCTCATGAATTGAATGTCAGAACAGACAATGCCACAAGATACTTCAAATTCCTGAATTTCTGGACTGAAAATGCTTCCTTCTTACCACTGGTTCAGGAAATTTGGAATAGAAGTTACAGTGGAAATGCAATGTGAATTTTTTACCAAAAAACCAAAGCACGCTGCACTGCTCTTTCCAAATGGTCAAGGCAAGAATATGGTGACATTTTCCAAAAACCAAAGGAATTTGAAGAAAAACTCAGAAAAGTAGAGGAAACTTGGGCACAATCTAATAAAGAGACAGATAGAGTCATAGCACATGAACTCAAGGCTCAATATGTTAGCCACGTGAAGATTGAAGAACCTGTGCTTAAACAGAATACTCAGTTGCAATGGTTCAAAGAAGGAGATGCTAATTCCAAATACTTTCACAGCTTGATCAGAGGCAAGAGCAGGAAGCTTTATATCCATAAAATTAAAAATGAGGATGATGATTGGATATATGGAGATGAAGCAATTGGTGAAGCAGCTTGTGATCATTTCCACAACTTATTCACTGATACTGGGGGGACAATTAGGGAAGACCTCTTATCCTGCATACCAACATTGATTACAGATTCAGATAATGCCACTCTCAATAAAGAACCTACCACAGAAGAACTCAAAAATATTATTTTTTCAATGAATCCCATCAGTGTTGCTTGTCCTGATGGCCTTAATGGAAAGTTCTTCCAACACTGTTGGGAAATCATTCAATATGATCTTCTCAATGTGATAAATGCCTTTTTCTGTGGTCAATCACTGCCCAAATATATGACATAGGTATGTTTGGTGTTACTTCTCAAGGTGGAATTCCCTAATACTCTAGCTGAATTCAGACCAATCAGTTTGAGTAACTTCATCAACAAGATCATATCCAAGCTCATAAGTTCCAGACTGGCAACCATACTCCCTAGAATCACATCTCCTAGCCAAACTGGCTTTGTAAAAGGCAGAAGTATTGCTGAGAACATTATGCTTGCACAGGAGATTGTCCAAGGAATCAAAAAACCAAATGTAGGTGCAAATGTATTGATCAAGTTGGATATGGCAAAAGCATATGACAGGGTTTCATGGTCTTTCACCTGCATCATGATGAGAAGGATGGGCTTCAGTGAACAGATCATTGACATGGTGTGGAGAACACTATCCAACAATTGGTATTATGTAATTGTTAATGGCACAAGATATGATTTTTTCCACTCAACAAGAGGCCTCAAACAAGGTGACCCACTATCTCCCTCATTATTCATATTAGGGGCTGAACTACTTTCAAGAATGCTGAATAATCTCACACATGACCAGTTTTTCAATGGTTTCTATATGGAAAAAAGCGGACCTTAGATCACACACTTGAGCTTTGCTGATGATGTGATCATTTTCACATCTGGATGTAGGAAATCACTGCAAAAAGTTATGAAAGTTCTTCATAACTATAAGCAGACATCTGGTCAACAAATCAACAAAAACAAGTCACTTTCTCACTGCCCCTTCTGCTTTTCAGTGCACAATCAAAAGAATTCAGCAGGTAACTGGTTTTACCAGGAAGGAATCCCCCATCACCTACTTAGGTTGCCCTCTCTACATTGGCAGGAAAAGAATTGTCCATTTTAACAGTTTCATCTCCAAAGTGGTCAGCAGGATCATAGGTTGGCAAGGTAGACTGCTATCATGTGGAGGCAGATTAACCTTGATCAAACATATCCTTCAATCACTTCCTGTACATCTTTTATCAGCTGTATCTCCACCAAAGACTATCCTAAAGCAAATTGAAAAGATGGCTGCAAATTTCTTCTGGGGTATGAACAAAGAAAGAAACAAATACCACTGGGCCTCATGGTACAAATTGTCCTATCCTATGGAAAAAGGTGGTATAGGTTTAAGATCCATACATGAAATTTGTAAAGCCATGGAATATAAATAGTAGTGGTGGTTTAGAACAAAACAAACCTTATGGAGCCAGTTTCTTCTTGCCAAATATTGCAAAAGATCACATCCTATATCCAAAAAATAGAATTATGGGCAATCCCAAGCATGGAGAAAGATGATGATCAACAAGAAAATAGCTGACAACCATATCTACTGGAGATTACATTCAGGGAATTGTAGCTTTTGGTGGGACAATTGGCTTAGCATTCGACACTTAGCTAGTTTCAAGCAAGATGGTGGTAGACTTGGCAACATCAAAGTTTCACAACTTTGGAATAATGGACAATGGGACATCCAGAAGCTAAACCACATAGCACCCATGAACATGATACCTCACATCATATAAACACAGATTCATCACAATCTCCATCTCCCTGATAGAGCAGTATGGCAACTTAATGCCTCAGGTGAATTTTCTAGTGCATCAGCATGGTCTGTCTTGAGAGAAAAGAAGCAGGTCCTTTTCACCAATAAAATAACTTGGCATAGGAAAATCCCCCTTTAAATGGTCCTTTTGCTTATGGAGAGCTCTGAGAAATAAGTTGCCTACAGATGATAGAGTAGCTAAATTTGGACCTACTACTATTAACAAATGTGTTTGCTGCATTAAACCAGGGGCTGAGACAGTAGATCACATTTTTAGCACTGGTCAGTTTGCCAGATTCATATGGAAACATTTCAATGCACCAGTGGGCATCCAAAGCTATATGCTACCATTAAGAATGATTTTAATGAAATGGTGGATCCAAAAAAGGGACAATGAAATACAAAAGATGGTTTTAGACACAATGCCATTTATAATCTATTGGAACCTTTGGAAAAACATATGTGCTGCTAAATATGGGGGGAAATCATCATCTGTAACAAGAGTATTGTACTCCATCTACTCTGATCTTACACTATTGCTCAAAGCATCTTATGGCAATATCAAATGGCCAGTTAATTGGTCTGAGATATACCCTGCCATAGAGATGCTGAAACACCATACCACTGTACAGCAAGTCATTGGGCTTAAACTACTCATGGGATTTGTTAAAGTGAATACAGATGGCGGTGCTCTGAGCAATCCTGGGAAAATGGGAGCTGGAATCATTATTAGAGATCATGAAGGGAAATTCATCCATGCAATCTCAAGCCCCTTGGGAGAAGGTACCAATAACCTAGCATAAGCTGAAGCAGCCTACATGGGTATCAAATGGTGTATTGAGAATGGCTACACGAAAATTCATCTGGAAACTGACTCTCAAATACTCATTCAGTGGCTAACTGGAAAAGCTTTCTCACCATGGACCTTATGCATGCTGATACAGAAGATCAACACTCTGAAACAGCAATGTGATGATTTGCAATACTCACATGCCTTTAGAGAAGCTAACTGTCCAGCTGATGCCCTCTCAAAATTGAATCAAGGTCTAAGTTCAATGACACATTACAATAATCAATTGGACCTTCCTGCACAAATAAGAGGACAAATATACCTTGACCTCAAACCCACACCAGCTTTCCGACATAGGAGAGCTAAAAAGATCAACTTTCCACCACAGTTGCTCCCTACCAATTTTGATGGAAATGAATAGTAAGAGCATGTGCAAGAAATCAATACCTACAATTCAAACCACCATCTCCCAAGAACACAGAAACATCAACAGAGAAAGTATCAATCAGGAACACTCATGGAACAGGGCATACTCTGTACTAACACTTTTTGTGTTCTTTGTGATTTTGCAGTATATTGCAGGTAAGCATGATTGGTCTAGTCCACTGATACACCAATGGATAACTCCAGCAACAAGAAAAACATTCTCAAAGCACCAGCAGCCCCAGAAATCAGAAACAGAAGTCCAAGAAAGAAAATAAAACCACCACAGCTACCACTGAAACCAACATCCTTCTCAACACTACAGCAACTGTGCAAGACCATCATGATATCCAGCCACAATAGCAGCCATTCAAAGAGAGAAAGATCTACCAAATACCTCAAACATCACATACAGATACAGCCACATATCACACAATCACACAGAAGCAGCCCACAACATAGACAATCATCAGCTCAACAGACAATGCAAGCCACATACCATATAACCGTCCTAACAATTCTAGCAATTTGGATTGGACCAGGATAGTACTGCAAGGGCAATGTGTGGTATTAGCACTATCAGTGCTCATTCCATTGCAACTGCAGATACTATCCTGGACCAACTTCCTTATCTTTACATACAGGATCCCCACAAGCTCACAACTACAACAAATCCACATACACTTTAAGCCAGCCAATCAATACTCCAGGTTATTGCCACAACTGCAATGTGTGGTATCAGCACTTCTAGTGGTCATTCTATTGCAATTGCAGCAATCACCATGGCCCCTCCTCCATACCTTTTATTACTGGATCAACACAATGCAGTACCTCCACAAACACCACACAACTAACACACAGCCCCACAGCAGCAGCAACAGCAACAGCAGCAAGATGGACAACCATTCATCACCTCAGCAGAGATTACAAGTCACATAAACACAGCAGAAGCTACAAGCTACAGAAACACAAAATACAGGAACTCAGCAGAAGCAGCACACAAATACACATGAACCTAGGGAATGCAGCAGCGTCAGAAGCACATCAACTAAGCCAGTCATATCTGTATTGAGGCAGAAGGAGCTACATTCATTAGACATCACATGTAGTACATAAGCTTACCCCCATCAAACATTACACCTACAATAGGATTACACACAACCACACAGGAACAGTAAGCCAAAAGCTCAGTCACCACCTCAGCAGCATTCACCATTGCAGCAGCAGACATCAACAGTAGTCACCACTGCAGGAAGGCCTTAAGGAAACAAACTTAACTTACCTACAGTACCTGTCCATCAGACCTCATCAGCAGAACACTCATCATCTCACTATCCACAGCAGTCACTGGAAGATGAAACACCTCAACAAGCACCAGACAGGTAACACACAGCCTCACAATAACAGCAGCAATAACAGCAACAGCAGCAACAACAGCAACAACAGCAAGGTAGCAGACACTCATCACCTCAGCAACAACTACAAGTCATAGAAGCACAACACAAATTACAAGCTACAGCAACACAAAAAACAAGAACTCAGCACAAGCAGCACACAGATACACATGAGGAATCTAAGGAATGCAACAACCTTTTAAGCAACCACCATTGCAGCAGCAGAAATCACCAGCAGTCTCCAGTGCAGGAAGAACTTAGGGGCACAAACCTACCTTACCTGCAATGGTCGTCCACTAGACTTTATCAAAAAAACACTACTCAGCATACTACTAACAGCACTCATGGGAAGATGAAGGCAATTCAACTTTCTATCATATGCACTAGACAATGCCAGTACTACTGTTCAGCCACAGGGCACCTTTTTGCTAGCCATCTTCAATTCTGCTTTCTTTGCTATCAATGCCAAAGCAAAGTTGAAGACTGCTACTATTTATTATCTTACACACTACTTAGAAGATTCCCATCTTTTGTTAGAAATAGATCTTATTGTATATGGAGGATACTATTTGAACCCACTTACTTAGTAGATTTAGGAACATATGTACTTTTTTGTATAGTTGACCAAGATTCACTTCATACTATTTTTGTATATGTGATTGTCTATCGACACTATAAGATAGACAATTATTGCATCATCATAGATCTAACTTATCATAGTTGTTCAAGCATACTTGGTCGTCATGCTTTGATGACCAAGAGTGTACACATTCTTTTCTGGGAGGTAAGGTTTATGTCCCCCTCTACTACTATACTTTATGCTGTATTTATGAAAATCAACCCTGGGCAACCTACCTAGTGGATCTTTAAAAAAAAAAGGTAAGCCTTTTTAAATTTGTAATTTGTAACATTAAAAATAAAACAAGTTACTTGCTACAAAAAGTAAAACTGACATGATGATATAAAAATATTTAGCAGAATGGCCTCTAGGCCACCTGCATCAGATTTTAAAGCTGATACTAAAACTCTCATTTTTACCAATTTGGCCCTTCAACTAGATAAAAATGCTTATGATAAGCCGCTCTCTTAGAGTGTGTATCTCAATTGCTCGACATGAATATCACGTCAGATTCTCAAGCTATTTATTAATTATTTGACAGCTGTAATTTTTAGGTCCTGTCTTTTCCACAGTTAATTTATTAAACTTCTATTTTTTCTTATCTTTTCCTTCTTTTATTTTTCACCATAGCTATGCCAGAAGAACCTTCCCCGGTCCAGCCAATTTTTCCAATGGTAAAAGTTCAAATTTTATCTATTCAAAGTGAGACTTCACAATGTCGAAAAAATACCAAGAAGAAGAAAAAAAAAATTGGAGTCCAATTTTGAAACCCAATGTCAAACTAAAAGAAAAATCACTACAACTTCAAGAAAAATTATTCTTCTCATATTCAAACTATTTGCTAACCTTTTGTAAAAACAGAAACAATGGGTATGATTGGCCCCCATTAATGCAATGAAAGCCGATGTCCCTTCTGCCTTTTTTCGTGTTTGACTGGCGAAAATTATGCCTAAATTTACACTTCGATGTGATATATTTCGAACTTGATTGTTGATAGTTTTATTCTCTCTGTTAAAATGAGAAGGAACATATACAAGAAAAAAAATGGTGAAGAAAAAAAGTAAAATGCTTGACTTCATTAATATGATAGAACAGAGGGGGAGGGGGGGAGGAAGAGGTGGGAATTTGGTAGGGAGGACGAAAGAGGTGTGAGGGAGGGGAAAAGAGAAGGGAAAAGGGAAATGCCTTTCTTTTTTCTTTCTTTTTTCTTTCTCATATATATTTTACTCTGATTTTAATTTTTTAATAAAAATAATACTATTCACGAGCCTTGACAGCGTGATTTGCACACAATTTAGCCATGTCAGCTGCACTGCTTCCACATAGGCATAGTCAATAGTCAAAGATGTTTATTAGTACTAATTCTGTCAAGTTGAAATATTCAAATGGGAAAAATATAAGTTCATCTATCCACTTTGCATACGGATACAAATTTAAGTGGTCACGAGGCCATTTGGCCTTTGTACTGACTTAAGCTCTATCATTATTATTATGCGGACAAACACCACTATGGAAATCGTTTTACCCCTGCCGCTAAGCTTTTGCAACATTATTAGTGTGAAAGAAAAAAAAAGAATATTTTATGACAAAAATGCGGGAAAAAAAAATCTTCAAAGTAGTTTCTGGCGTTTAAAATATCATATGTTCCTCAATAGAACATTAATTACCTAACTGTCACAATTCAAATTCTAACATGATGTGATGGCGCCTATCGCATTAATAAGCAAGCCGACAATTACATAATAAATACACATTTGAGTTAAAAACATGATTTAACAGGGTCAACAACGGAAATATCTCATAGATAGATGATAAAAATAACTGAAAACTAAACAACAACAAACTCCAAAATCCTGGTGTCACCGAGTACATGAGCTACTAAATATCAACACAGTCAAAACTTCTAATACAACTATCTAGAAAAATAAAACAATGCTAAATAAACTGAAAAGAAGGAGAGTCGATTTCTGTGGACGGCATAGCAGCTACCTCAATAGTCTCCAAGCAGGTAATGCTCCAAGTCTAGCAACCACCGGGTCCAGATGTACCTGGATTTGCACACAAAGTACATAGTATAGTATGAGTATAACTGATCCAATGTACTCAATAAGTAATAGGACCAACCTTGGGCTGAAGCAGTACGAGCACAAACAGGTACAATCCAAATCAAGATAATACAGTACGGATATAACAGGGAATGACAGTAATAACTCAGAGAAATCTCGTAATCAATTTCTACACAATACAAAAATATAGACATGCTTCCAAGTTTAACAATTTAGGCTCAATACTGATAAAATATGCCAAGTATAGGTAGCATGAGTAGTGTTACATCTAATGTCTACATGTCAAATATGTATGTCACCTGTATGCAATACAATGATAAACTCATATACTCACACTCTCTGAGTATTCCACCTCACTCAGCACGCTCAATCACTCAGCACTCTCAATCACTCGGCACTCGCACTCAACATTCAAAGGTACCTGCGCTTACTGAATGTATGTCAGACCCTGGATCCTGCCCAAACGCTAACATAAGCCAACATGGTATACTGCGGCATGCAGCCCGATCCTATAATGAAACAATAATGCATGTTGCAGCGTGCAGCCCGATCCCATAAATATCACTCACAATTAGGCCCTTGGCCTCAACTTAGTCATCAATCTCTCCAGTCTCTCGGGCACACAAATATCATGCCAATCACCCCAAACAATGATATATGATGTAACAATAAATGATAACAGAGACTGGGATATGATATGCAAATGATGAATGTGACTGAGTACACAATTGCAATTTAAGCAAATAACTCAACAGCATAAATGACCTCGGTGGGTCCTAATAGTACAAGCACATAGCCTAAACATGATTTCTAACATGAAGCACAACTCAAATTTCTCTAACACATGGGGATTACATGAATAATAAAAAGATTTGATAACTACACAACACCACGGAATCAACCTAGTCACAATTACCACGGTGCATGCCCACACGTCTGTCACCTAGCATGTGCGTCACCTCAACACCAACCACATAACACGTAGTTCAGGGATTCATACCTTTAGTACCAAGTTTAGAAGTGTTACTTACCTCAAACCGCGCAAATCACAACTCCAAAAAGTCATTGCCTAGCGAATCGGCCTCCGAACAACTCGAATCTAGACACGAACAACTTAATACAATCAGTACAAGCTATAGGAATCGATTCCATATGATAAAGATAAGTTCTTTAACCAAAGTCAAAAAGTCACCCCAAAAAGTTATACCCGAGCCCACGTCTCGGAATCTGACAAAATTTATAAAATTCGGACATCCATTCAATAACAAGTCCAGCCATACCAAAATCATCCAATTCTGACCACAAATCAACACTTAAACCCCCAAATCTTACTCTCCAATATATGAATCAAAAATCCCTAAATTTTACCTCAAAAGCACCTAATCTATGTGGAAAATTCAATGGGTATTCAATATTAATAGATAAAAATGATCAAAAGTTGCTTACCACTTGAAATCTAGTGAAAACCCCTCCAAAAATCACTTCAATCCGAGCTCTCAAAGTCCAAAAATGAAAAAAATACTCTAACCCTTGTCCTTATAACACTGCCCAGCATTCTAGCTTCTGCGGCACAAAACACGGCTTCTACGGTATCGATTCTACTGTTAAAGATCCGCATCTATGGAAGCCACATAAGGCCTGACCAACCGCATATGCAGTCACAAGCCCGCACCTACGGATACGCTTCTGCGCAAAACACTCTGCTTCTACGGACCTGCCTTTCAAGCCCTTCCTCCGCTTCTGCGACCACCCTTCCGCATCTGCAACCTCGCAGGTGCGTAATCTCCCTCGCACCTACACAAACACTCCAACTCGCCAAAATTACAGCTGTGACCACTTGGCAGCTTCTGCGGCTCCACAGTCCTTCCCTTTTCTCGCAGGTGCGGTTGCACCAGGCCTGATCACACCATCTCTACCACAAGTCCATAATTCAATCCGTTTTTAATTTGAATCACACCTGAGGCCCTCGGGACCCCATCCAGACATACCAAAAAGTCCTAAAACATGATACAAATTAGTCGAGGCCTCAACTCATATCCAACAACATCAAAAACATGAACGCGCTCCAATTCAAGCCTATAAACTAATGGATTTTCAACTTTTACAATCGATATCGAAACCTATCAAACCAACTCCGATTGACCTCAAATTTTGCTCACAAGTCATAAATGACACAACGGACCTATTCCACTTTCGGAACTAAAATCCAAGCCCGACAACGGCAAAGTCAACTCTCAGTCAAACTTCTCAACTTTGCAAACCTTCAACATTCTAACGTTCGCCAATTCAAGCCAAAACGACCTACGAACCTCCAAATCAATATCCGGACACACTCTTCAATCCAAAATTACCATAGGAGCTATCGAAACCATCAAAACTCTATTCTGAAGTCTTTTACTCATAAGTCAACATTCGATCAACTTTTTCAACTTAATCTTCTAACCTTGGGACTAAGTGTCCCCATTCATTTTGAAACATCCTCAGAACCAAACCAACCATCCCAGCAAGTTGCAGAACAACAAACGAATATAGAATAAGTAATAAATGGGGAAATGGGGCTACAATACTCAAAATGACCGATCGGATCGTTATACTGAAACTATTGTGGGTTGTGGTGTGGTGTATAAGATCTTTCCACCTTTAACTAAAGGTTTTGGATTCAAGCCCTGAGATTGAAAAATTAAAATCTTGATAGGGAACGCTTCCTCCTTTAATGAGTCATATATAGCGTGGTATCACGAACCAATTTAGTATTGTGACCGGCGCTTAGGAGCAAGTGCTCCCAAGTAAGCCTTATTAGTATTTTACAGAAAAATGGACAGAGTTTCTCCTATTTCTGGACTATCCAAAAATTTTCCTTTCTCATAAACAAATAACAACCTATAAATATTAACCTAAATCAATCACAATCTTCATCAACTAACCACAAATGGGTTTCCACCAATATTACCAACCTCTTCAACATAATAAAACCAAAGCCAACTCCAAATATAGAAAGAAAGTGTAATACTAGTAACTAGTCCATATTAACAAATGAATACTTATGTCACTAATGAAAAACTATGGAGCAACTCTAAGAGTTCAAAAGAAAAGACTATAGCAAATAAATAAAACATTCGCCCACGCAAATGAGTGCGGGGCTCACTAAGAAGTATCAACTGCACGCTCTAATTAACAAAATCCTCACCTGCGTCAACTGTCGTCTCTGTAATAAATTGCGGGGAGTGAGTCGCTAGCTCAGTGAGTAATACCACTTAACCAAAATTGTTTTTAATTGGGGACAAGTCAAAAAAATGCTTATATAATAATAATAATATTAATAATAATAATAATAATAATAATAATAATAATAATAATAATAATCAGAAATATCATATAAATAAAATCCCCTCTTAAAAAACGGTAAATATAATCAGTGTATTCATGTGCTTCCTGTAACAGAAATCAATTTGACAAATCATTAATAACTCGATAAATACTGTGTCATAGCAAATTTTTATATTTGGGAGGTTTCAAGAAAGGATCATGTAATCTATATCACTGTGTGGACCCCTTCGTAAAAGAAGTCAAATATAACTATAGCTCCCTATTCGAGGAAAAACTGAAACTGTATAATAGTTCTACCTTCCCACTAGCAAGGGCTTTAATTGTAATCGGTAATCTATAAATACAAGGTGCACCATGTCTAACAAACACACCGTTAGCTACGGGATCCTTCAAAGTCTCCTCCCATTTATACTTGTCTTTATAATCCGTCAACACTCATATGAAAATATTTTTAAAATAATATATGGCATTTCAATTCTTATCAAATCATGTAATTTCATTTTGTAACAGTAATCATATCTCAAGTAACGGTAAAACATATCTAGTAACAGTTAGAATATTTATAACAATTATAGTCATCGCAAATAATTATTTCGATATCATATCGAGTAAACGACTTGTCCTACATGCATATTCAAAATAATCGATAACATGTTCATATTAAAAATCATGTGTAAGTCATGTAAGTTATGAAAACACAAATTGCGGTAAGGGTTAGTACTCACAGTACTCGTGCCAAAATAGCAAATGCTTCACCTCGAGCAATTCGTACAACTTCTTCCAATCAATCTATAATTACATACTATCGATCTCATATTAATTTCCTTGTTCAATCTAATAAATAACTAATATACAATACCCAACCCACTAGATCATATCTTTAATTCCCAGTTCATCAAAATCTTATTTACTTCTGCCACAATTAACTTAAACTAGTTTAAAAATTCTTCTAACATAAATGGTATTCATATACTTTACTGTACTATTTAATTTCCTCAACTATATATCTAAGTTGAAACTTAAATAGTGTTTCCATCCATAATATATATAAAATTGCAATATCCGAAGAAATCCCATAAACACTTGAATCGAGAAGTAAAGAATTTCACTACAAATTGAAGCAGAAACAAAGAAAGGAAAACAATGACCTTTTTGTGTATGAATCAACTATGAAGCTTGATAATTTTCTTCCTTCTTCCTTCTTGAAACTTACTGATAACTTCTCTTTTTCCTTAAATTATTGTTGCCCGTGAATTTTCCCTGTGTTAGAATTCTTCTACTATCAAAAGCTCTCTTTCTTTTTCTTTTCTTGTTTCCTGTTGTGAGTCCTTCTCCCTTCCCTTAATCCCTTTCTTTTTTTTTCCTTTTTGCCAGATTGAAATCTGGTGGGCTTCGGCACTTTTTTTGTGTATATCTTTTTTTTTAATTAGTTTGTTAAATGATCAATATGTCCTTGTTTAAAATTTATGGGCTATTACATCCTCCCCACCTTATAAAATTCGGTCCGCGAATTTAACTGAAGCACGTATACCTGTAGACTAAAATAATTGAGGATATTTGACGTGCATATCATCTTCCATTTCCCAAGTAGCTTCTTCAACGATATTATTTCTCCATAAGACTTTAATGAACACAATTTCTTTTGCTGTAGCTTTCGCACTTGTCTATCAACAATAGCCATCGGCTCCTCCTCGTAAGACAACTTTTCATCAAGCGGCATACTAGGTACTTCAAGCACCTGAGATAAGTCTGATATACATTTTCTTAGCATTGAGACATGAAACACAGGATGAATAAAAGACAACTCAGGAGGAAGTTCCAAATGATAAGCCACAACTCCTACTCGGTCTAGTATCTCATACGGTCCTACAAACCTAGGGCTCAACTTGCCTCTTTTCTAATATCACATCACACCTTTCATAGGGCAGACTCGTCGAAACACTCTGTCTCCAATTGTGAACATTAAATCTCTTCTTCTCTTATTTGCATAAGGCTTTTGTCTGCTTTGAGTTGTGAGCAATCTCTGCCCGATTAATTGGACTTTGTCAAATGCTTCTTATACTAAGTCGGGTCCCAATAAGTTAGTTTCACCAGCTTCAAACCATCCGATAAGAGAACGACATCTTCTACCATACAATGCTTCGGACGGTGCCATTTGAATACTGGACTGGAAGCTATTGTTGTAAGCAAATTCAGTTAAAGGTATATAAGCATCTCAACTACCTCCAAACTCAAGAATGAAAGCTCTCAACACATCCTCCAAGATCTATATAGTACGTTCAGACTGTCCGTCTGTCTGTGGATGAAATGCAATACTAAGGTTTACTCGTGTACCCAATGTTTCTTGAAAATATTTCCAAAAGCGTGAAGTAAATTGTGATCCTCTATTAGATATGATGGATATTGGAACTTCGTGAAGTCGGATAATTTCATTCATAAATATCTGTGCATACCTTACTCCACCATATGCAGTCTTCATTGCTAATTTTGTCAATCTATCTACAATCACCCATACGGAGTCATAACCTCTAAGGGTTTGTGGTAGCCCGGTGATAAAATCCATAGTAATTCTTTCTCATTTCCACTCTGGAATCACAATTTGTTGTAGTAGTCCTACGGGTCGCTGATGCTCAGCCTTGACCTGCTGACAAGTCAAATAACTAGAAGCAAAGTTAGCAACATCTTTCTTCATACCTTCCCACCAATAAAATTGCTTTAGTTCGTGATACATTTTTGTGGATCCAAGATGTATAGTGTATCTAGAGTTGTTGGCTTCTTCAAGAATAGCATGTCTCAACCCATTATGTCTGCTACATATAGCCTATCACCCATTTGAAGAACACCATCACTTCCAACATTCATATCCTTGTTTTTACCAGCTAAGGCATCATCTCTGTATTTGCATAATCACTCTTCTTCATATTGGGTGACATTAATGTGCTCAACTAATAAAGACTTAGCATGAACACAAGCCAACAGTGCCTTTGAATTTCAACATTAAATCTGACACTTGTACCCTCTAGTCATGCATATCTTCAACCAAAGGTCTCCTTGCAGGAACTATATGTGCCAAATTTCCCATATATTTTCTGCTCAATGTGTCAGCCACAACATTAGCTTTTCCAAGATGTTATAAAATAGAACAATAATAGTCCTTGAGTAGTTCCAACCAGTGACATTGCCGAAGATTCAGATCTCGCTGCTGAAAAAGTACTTCAAACTCTTACGGTTAGTACAAATCTCATAAGTTCGTATAGGTGATGCCTCCAAACTTTTAAAGCAAATACCACTGCAGCCATCTCCAAATCATGTGTAGGATAGTTTTTCTCATGCTTTTTCAATTGCCTTGAAGCATAAGCTATAATGCGACCACTTTGCGTGAGAACACATCCTAATCCCACCCTTGATGCTTCACAGAACACCTTAAATCCTCCAAAACCCAATGATAAGGCTAATATTAGTGCGGTTGTCAAACACATTTTGAGTTCTTGAAAGCTCTGTTCACACTCTTTCATCCACTGAAACTTTTTATTTTTCTGTGTTAGTTTAGTCAGTGTCACTGCTATTCTGGAGAAATCATGCACAAAACGCATGTAATAGCCTGCTACGCCTAAAAAGCTATGAATCCCTGTAGGAGAAGTAAGTCTAGGCCATTTCTGCACAACTTGTCTTCTTAGGATCTACCATAATTTAATCTTTGGATACAACATGCCCTAGGAATGCTACTGAGTCTAGAAAAAATTCACACTTTGAGAACTTACCATAAAGTAGATGCTCTTGCAATGTCTGCAACACAGTCCTCAGATAATTCTTGTGTTATTCTTGGATACGAGAATATATCAAGATATTATCAATAAATACTACTACAAATCTATCTAGAAATGGCTTGAACACCCTATTCATTAAATCTATGGATGCAGCTGGAGTGTTAGCCAGTCCGAAAGGTATCATAAGAAACTCATAGTGCCTGTACCGAGTTTTGAAACTATTCTTAGAAATATCTTCATCTTTGATTTTAAGTTGATGATAACCAGACCGAAGTTCAATCTTTGAAAAGTGAACAGCTCCTTGTAATTGATCAAACATGTAATCTATACAAGGAAAAGGTTATTTATTGCCTATTGTTATCTAGTTTAACTACCTTTAGCCAATGCACATTCTCATAAATCTGTGTTTCTTCTTTATGAACAATATTGTGCACCCCATGGTGATATATTAGGTCAGATAAAACCTTATCTAACAAATCGTGCAATTGTTGATTTAGCTCCCTCAACTTTGTCGGTGCCATCCGATATGGGGGAATCGATATGAGATGTGTGTTAGATGGCAAATCAATACCAAAATCTATTACTCATACTGGAGGCAACCTTGGTAAATCCTCAGGAAATACATCAGAAAATTCTCTCACTACTGGTACATATTCTATACTAATTGTTTCCTTTCTTTTGTCATTTACAATAGCTAAGAGACCCAAGCAAACTTTCTTCAAAAGTCGTTGAGCCTTCATAAAAGATATAAATTTGCGAATCTCTATAACCTAACCCCCTTTTAGAACAAAATTGTGTTCATTTGGTATCTCAAACTTAACTATCTTTGCATGGCAATCGACGATAGCATAGCAAGAAGATAACCAATCCATTCCTATCAGCATGTCAAAGTCAATCAAATTAAGTACAATAAGGTCAGCTTGAGTATCTCTACCCTCAACCGGAATCTGACAAACACGATACACGTATTCAGTTAAGAGACTCTCTAACAAGAGCAGCAACTAGAAAAGGATCATCCAATAACTCAGACTGTATCAAACCTCAAAGCAAAGTACGAGGACACATAGGACTGAATAGATCTCGGATCAATCAATATAAGTGCATCTAATGTACAGACTGAAAGAATACTTGTAACCACACCATTCGAGGCCTGAGCATCCTATCTAGTAAATGCAAAAACTCTCGCCTGACCTCTACCAGCATTCCCTTGCCCTTGATTCACAGTAGCACGATCTCCGGCACCTCGACCTCTATTTTCTATACCTGCAGCACCTAAAGTATTACAAGTAGTCTGAGTAGATGTAGCTGACTAAATAGAAGCCTAGCTGAAATTCCTCAAAGATGGAGGGCAATCCCTCAAGTGATGTCTTAATTGGCCACATTGAAAGCACTCTCTAGTCAGAACACAACACTGGCCCAAATGTGATCTACCACAGGTCTGGCAGACTGGAGTAGTGGCATATATCTACCCAGAATTACAATGTACAGATGATGGTGGTGGTCCACTAGTACCCTATTGATACGCTCAAATTACACCTTAAGAATAGTGTAAGCGGTCGGTGTCAAATATAATAACCCAACGAGGTTGGGGTCGAATCCCACAAGGAATAGGTGTGAAACGTTTATCTAATTAGTGTAATACTCGACTAAGTCGTAATTCTATCAAGTAATTGTAATAAAAAGGAATATGGAACTTAAGTGTAAACGAAAACTGATTGCAATATTGTGAATGTGAATAATATGAATTAAAGAAACCAAAGTTGTGTTCCCCTTATTGTAGTATAATTCTATTGATATTAATATTGTATAGTTCCAACAGATAACTTTCTTGATATGCAATTGATACCTAATTTACTACCCAATATTTTCCAATAATTTGATAATATATCCTATTTATGATTTTCCCAAATACAAAAGAGTTGTGATTAAGAACAACCAATTAATGCCAAATTAAAATCCACTTATTCCTAAGCGATTTTATTAAACAAGGTTTAAAGCCTTGAGTCTTTGTTATTTACTTATATCAAATTCTATTCCACTTTTCCAAGCAAAGATAGAATTAATTGGCGTTCGTTAATGTTTGCAACCATTAACAATTGTTTGAAGAATAAGAAGTAAATAAATATCAATCATCCGTTGAAATCATATTCAACATCAAAATCTCAATAACATTGTACCCATCTAGGGTTCACAACCTTAGCGTTTAAACTTAGCTACTCATGCTGAACATTGAATAAGGAAGAATAGTAATTGTCATAATCTTACAAAATAGAAAGTAATTGATCTCAAAAGCTTCCAAGAATTCAAACTAGTTAATTGCCCGTACTTTGTACTCTCAAGTCTGACAAGACCTCCCCTACAAAACCTATTAAACCTATTTATAAAGGCTCAAAACCCGAGGCGAGGTCTGGACTAATTTGCCCCTGGTGTTAATAATGCGGACCGCATTTCTGTCGCAAAACAGAAATGTGGACCGCAAATCTTCCTCGACTGTCGCATATGTAACCCAAGAGTTTTGCCATCATCGCATTATGGTTTTGCGGTCCGCATGTTGATTATGCGATCGCGAAATGCGATCGCATTCTTCACCCCAATTTTCACCCAGAAACTCTGCTTGCGTTTGCGATTTCACAGTACAAGTTTGCGGTTCGCATTCTTGTTTCGCGGTCGCATATGCGACCGCATTCTTGACATGAAGAAGTGCTCAGAGTTCTGTCCCTGTTTGCGATTTGTTCGTGAAATATGCGGTCTGCATGTGCTATTTGCGACCGCATACTCACATCTGCGATGCTGTTGAATTCTATTCTTGTCTTCAGTTGGCTTTTTGAACTCTTTTCCGAGCTTTTGGGTCCTTACACTCGATGAACTGCAAATACACTAAAATTACATAAGTATCGGTAGAATTTGCACGTAAAACAAGTTAAACTCTAAGCAAGTAGTATCAAAATGTGCCGAAATTACCCGGCACATCACCTATCTGTAATGTGATCTGTATGTGGACTATGAAAACAAGTATGTCCCTATCTGAGAATCCTGTTGATGTTGTTCATGACTTTCTGCTCCGCGATTTTCACTAAAACCGTCGCTGAAAGACCCCTATGTCTTGGCCGTCTTACGTAAATCACTGGTTGCACGCTCATCACGTCGCAAGATCGACTGCAACAGAGTAGGACAAAGTCTTCATCTGTGAGGTACTGCAGTGTATAGACGACCAAACAACCCATCAACAAACCTCTAAACTCGAGTTTCTTGGGTAGGCACTAAGTAAGGAGCATATCTAACCAGATTAAAAAACTTGATGTTATATGTTGACGTACCTATATCTGGAGTCTGAACCAATCTCTCAAAGTCTCTAGCATATATTTGTCTCAGGTTGTCTGGAAAAAAATAATCCATGAACAACTTATTGAACTCGTCCCATGTCGGTGGTGTTGCTCCTCCTGGCCTTCCTAGCAATACAGTTTTAACTTTTATACCATGTATTGGTCATATCCTCTAGTTTGTATGATGCGAGCTCCACGGTCCACCATTAGAACATCCTAGAGCACGTAATGCTTTGAGTGTCCCATCCAAGAAACTTTGAGGATCTGCTGAATTATCAGAACCTGTGAATTTTTGGGATTTCAATTTCAGGAACTCTTGCTGGAATACCTCCTTATTCCCGAAAGTCTGAGTCTATGTGCTGCCTGTGTCAGTGAAGTGGCTTGAGGAGCTGAACTTCCACCCTAAGTAGGAACCAGTGTCTCTAACACATTCAATAACCTTTCCACTGCGTCTGCAGGTAAGGTAACAGTAGGTACAACAATTGGCACTGGTGGTGGAGCATCCCAAACTCCTTATTCTTGCACATGATCTGGCATAGCACCTTAGGGTTGGCTCATGTTCACAACTCTAGATTGAGGAGCGTCCTGTTTTCTAGTCTGATAAGCCCTAACTTGACCGCCACCTCGGGTAGTACCACGTCTAACAGATAAAGGTGTACGTATCCTAGCCATCGGCAAAAGAAATACTCCAAAGTCAATCTTAAGTTGTCTTGAACGCACGATCAAAGAATGAACGAAGGGAAAACATTCTTATATGTTTAGTAGCCTCAAGATCATAAGTATGGGCGCCTACATACCCATGAACCAGACTCTACTAAATATTGTTCCATGACTCGGGACTTAAAGCCTAAGCTCTGATATCAACTTTGTCACGATCCAATTTAGGATCGTGACAGGCGCTTAGGAACAAGTGCTTGTTGAATTTTTTATAAATTAAGTTAGGAGAATATTCGAGACACGTCTTTCTAAAGACTAATCCATTAACGCTTGCTTGCATATTTTCACAGTGCTTACATTAGTTCACCTCGTAGAGTTAATACTTAATCGAGAGAGGAGTCTAGGCTACACATTTGAACTAATCATCGAGTGAATTTGTGAGAATCATTAAAACAATAGAGTGAATTGAACTAGAGTTGGATCCCAAATAGCTATCTTGCATATATCTTGTCACGACCCTTATTTCTCCCATTGATATTTCAGTGTTGCTCAACTTTTGTCTTCCAGTGATCAATTGTTAATCGTTTTAGTTTCATAGTTAATTTTAGTTATTAATCATCCCAACCAACGTGTTAATCATCCTGAATAGCGTTAAGATAGGAATTACTTGAACATTTTTTAAATCTAATCCCTGTGGAGACGATAATCATAACTATACTATCTTTGGATAGCGAGCATTAATTTCGTGTTGTGTTTTGCGCACGTCAAATTTTTGGCATCGTTGTCTGGAATTGACAATCAATAGTGTTTAAAATAGTTTTTGGTGCTAATTCAAGAATCAATTTTCTTTTATTCTTCACGGTTCTCTCTTGTGTGTGCAAGCAACAGGTTACGTTCGTTGGTGTATGACTCGATCTTCTTCAAAAGAAGTAATACCCTACATACCGGAGTTGGAAAAACACTTGCCACAATTGAGAAAAGAGAAAGAACTCACCGGGAAATTCTTGGGGAAATCCTCAACCCAAGAGAACATGGCTAAGAATGGTAAGGAGATAGTTGATTTCGCTACAGGGGAAGCAGCCCAACAGGAAGTAGTCACACGGGCAGCTGTTGAAGTATCTCTCAAAGCTGATGAAACGGTTGACGAGAATGGAAGACGAAGATTCAACCTGAACCAGCCTCTGGTTGAAGACGAATTTGAAAATAATATGCCCAAGCCTAGGCGATCACTGAAGACTACGCCAGGCCAGTCTACAACCAAGGAGTATCTAGTGTGCCACCCCCTCCAATCGTAACCAATAATTTTGAGATTAAGAAAGGGCTACTTCAGACCATTCAAAACAATTGTGTCTTCCATGGCAAACCCAATGAATATCCAAATACTCATTTTATAGATTTTGATGAGATTATAAATACCTTCTAGCACAACGGAGTATCGAAACATGCTATCTACTTAAGGAAATTTCTTTTTTCACTGAGAGAAGATGCTAAGCACTGGTTGTGGAGTTTGCCAACTAGGTCAATTCAGACTTGGGAAGACATGACAAAGAAGTTCCTTGACAAATATTTTTCAGCTACAAAAACAGCAAAAATTGAAGGGAGATCCACAACTTTGAACAAAAAGAGACAAAAACGGTGTTTGTAGCATGGGGAAGATTTAAGGATATTGTGAAAAGATATCATCATCATGGACTAAATTTGTGGATGTAACTCCAAGATTTCTGGGATGGTCTGACACCCTCTGGCAGGAGGACGCTAAACAATGCACTTGGAGGTCCTCTTATGAAGAAAACTCCTGCGGAAATTGTTGCAATTCTGAATGAATTATCTGAAGGTGCAAATCAATAGCCTGCAGATGATAACCATAAAAGAAAATCAGCCGGGGTGCACCAGATAGACTCTAACACATCAGTGGAAGTCCAGCTAGACACCATGGCCAGAGAGATAAGAAAGCTAACATTGGCCAAGGTACAGAGTAAGCCACAAGCAACATGTGACTTTTGTGGAATGAGACACCTTACACATGAGTGTCAAGCTTCAGCTGAAGTAGTAAATATTGTGAGGAGATTTGACAGAGGCAACTACCAAAGTGGCAACAATTTTAACTCCATGGGGCAAAGACACACAGGTTTTTCTTGGTTGTTCACCAGGTGGTAGAGCAAACGCATGGCAGCAAAATAACTCCAGACCCCAGGGGCAGGGAGCTACAGATTTTCAAAATCAGCAGAGGCAGCAATATCATCATTCATAGTCTAATCAGTCTAGTATGGAAGATCTGATGAAAACCTTTATTATTAAGACAAATGAGAGGCTTGAAAGCCATAGCGCAACTATCAGAGAACTGGGCACGGCCTTTTGAAACTTGGAAAGACAGGTGGGGAAACTAGCTAATCTATTGTCTGAGAGGGTTCCAGGAACTCTCCCTACTAATGCTGAAGAAATCCAAAGAGACAATAAATGTTGTTTATTTGAGGAGTGGGCATGTATTGGAGGATCCCAGGTCAACACAAAAGGATGAACTGATTGAAAGACGGATGAAAATTGTGGAGGAGCAGAAAAATGACAACATTCAAGAAGGTTTAAGGATGGTGGATGATAGTCTAAAGAAGAATGGGATTACTAGAGCTCAGAAGAAGAAGAAGAAGAAGAAGAAGAAGGAGAAGAAGAAGAAGGATGAGAATGCAATAAATGAGGAGGCTGATGAAAGTAAATATATGTCTGCTCTACCTTTCCAGCAAAAGCAGAGAAAAGATAAGCTGGACAAATAATTCGGGCACTTTCTAGAAGTGCTCAAGCAGGTGCATGTGAATATACCTTTCGCAGAGGTGCTATAACAGATGCCATCTTATGCTAATTTTTTAAAGGATATATTGTCCAAAAAATCGAAAAGCGGAAGAGATATCAGTTGTCAAGCTCACAGAGCACTGTAATGTCATTCTGCAAAATAAGCTCCCTCAAAAGTGTGGAGATCCAGAGAGTTTTACTATACCTTGCTCTTGTCACGCCCCAAACCTAGAGAGGCATGACCGGCACCTGGTGCCATATTTAGCCCGAGCATAACACTTTGTAACTATGAACTCTGGAGGGGAAACCCCTCAACTTTAGCCGATGAGGCCATATTCTGAATCATCTGAAAATATCGTCTCTCTCATCTGAGGGGTAAACATACCCAAAAGCTCATATATATATATATATATATATATATAAACTAACTGTGCAGGCTGATGAGGCCGCCATGAAATATACAAAATATACCGGACTCGTCCACAAGCCTCTAGAAATAACTGAATTGTACCACGGTGTTGAGCTAGTAGCTCGTTTACAATGAATCATGAGCTTACAATGCATTGTCAAAAAGAGATCAATGATCTCTTAGACAAGAAGATAATTTCTCCTTCAAAGTCTCCCTGGAGTTGTGCGGCATTCTATGTCAACAAAAACTCCAAAATCGAGCACGGAGTCCCCCGCTTGGTCATCAACTATAAGCCTCTTAACACAGCACTTAGATGGATTAGGTATCCTATTCCTAACAAGAAAGACTTATTACAAAGAGTCTATGCTGCCACGATTTTCTCTAAATTTGATTTAAAATCTGGATTTTGGCAACTACAGATCGACCCAAAAGACAGGTAGAAAACTGCTTTTCCCTTTTGGACAGTATGAATGGAACGTGATGCCACTCGGATTAAAGAACTCCCCTTCTGAATTTCAGAAGATAATGAATGATATCTTTAATCCGTATTCCGGTTTTGTTATAACTTATATAGACGATGTCTTAATTTTCTCAACAAACATCGACCAACATTTCAAACATCTAGGCATTTTCTTTAACACTATCAAAGAAAATGGATTAGCTTTGTCTAGAACTAAGTACATCTTATTCCAGACAAACATCAGGTTCCATTGTCATAACATCCAACAAGGGACCATTACTCCTATTTAGCGATCTCTCCAGTTTGCTGACAAATTCCCAGATCAAATCCTGGACAAGACACAACTTCAAAGGTTTCTTGGATGTGTCAATTATATTGGGATTTCATTCCGGGATTAAGCATTCTGCTAAAGCCCCTTCACGACAGATTAAAAAAGCCTCCAGTTCCTTGAACGGATGCCCAAAGCAATGCTGTCAAACAACTTAAGTTGAAAGTTAAGAATCTCCCTCTCCTTACTCTCCTCGATCCATCTGCTTTCAAAATAGTAGAAACAGAAGCGTCAGACATAGGATATGGTGGTATCTTAAAACAACTTAAAAATGATAAAGAAAGTATCATTGCTTTTACTTCAAAGCACTGGAATAGATCACAACAGAACTATCCAACAATTAAAAAAGAAATTTTGGCAATTGTTTTATGCCTATCAAAATTTCAATCAGATTTATTAAACCAAAAGTTTTTGCTTCGCATTGACTGCAAGGCAGCTAAGTCTGTTTTGCAAAAGGATGTGCAAAATATTGCTTCAAAACATATTTTCGCCAGATGGCAAGCTATTTTATCAATTTTTAATTTTGATATTGAATATATAAAGGGAAGCTCAAATTCCATACCTGATTTCCTAACCCGTGAATTCCTTCAAGGCAGATAGAATGCCCAAAAAACCAAAGCCCCGAAGTTAGCCTTACCAGCCCCGGAGGAAAAGCAACAACAGCAGGCTGCCACACAACAGCCTAAAGATGTTTCAATTTCTGCAGTTGTTCAACAACAACAAGTAGCAACAGCATCTACAAAAAAGTTGCAAACAACAGAAGCTGGACCAAGCCAGCCAAAATGTAGATCGCCTGCAGACTATGCCATGAGAGGCATCCTAATGGTGGTCTCATCACAACCGATTCCGCCCAAACAAATTTCAGTTGCCCAACCTCGAAGATGGGCAGACATCGCCGAAGAAGAACCCTCTTCTGAAGATGATATTCAATTTGNAAAAGATGTGCAAAATATTGCTTTAAAACATATTTTCGCCAGATGGCAAGCTATTTTATCAATTTTTGATTTTGATATTGAATATATAAAGGGAAGCTCAAATTTTATACCTGATTTCCTAACCCGTGAATTCCTTCAAGGCAGATAAAATGCCCAAAAAACCAAAGCCCCCGCGGTTAGCCTTACCAGCCCCAGAGGAAAAGCAACAACAGCAGACTGCCACACAATAGCCTAAAGATGTTTCAATTTCTGCAGTTGTTCAACAACAACAGGTAGCAACAGCAGCTGCAAAAAAGCAGCAAACAACAGAAGCTGGATCAAGCCAGTCAAAATGTAGATCGTTTGCAGACTATGCCATGAGAGGCATCCCAATGGTGGTCTCATCATAGCTAATTCCGGCCAATCAAATTTCAGTTGCCCAACCTCGAAGATGGGCAGATATCACCGAAGAAGAACCCTCTTCTGAAGATGATATTCAATTTGCACAGCCGCGTGCTTCAAAGTGGACGGCAAAAGATTTTGAAAAATGGATACAACTCATGGGCCTTACTAAAACACCCATGACTCCTCTCGACCAAGAGGAAGTGGCGAAGTCGATGACGCAACTCCTTGAAGTAGCCGCCATATCTCCTCCTGCAAGAACTATTTCACCTCCGATTTCAGCTATGGTTGCAAAAAGCACCATGCCTTCAACTTCAACTGTGGATGCTACAAGTGCCACAAAGAAAGAAGTGGTGGTAAAAACCCCCCACTAAAGGACAAGTGGTGGCCAAAAGCCCCACTACACAGAGCATGGTGCCTCATGCGCCTAAGCAGACACTTTCTTCACCCGTGCCTCAGCCAATTTCTTTAGTAGGTCCTTATTCGGGGAACCTCAATATATTAAGAACAAAATGACTTACTCACTCGTCCAAACCGAGCCACATCTTTGGCATTCTACCCCTCTAGTAGTAGCCAAAAAGATGCCCGACCCAACATCCAACTTTCTCCAGAAAACTCCTGTTCATAACCAGAAGTTTTATGAATTTATCCTTACGGACACTCACTCTTGTCTGTTTAAACCCTTTTTGGATAAAACCCAAACCTATATCACCCATACCACAGTGTGGATAAACAAAATCATCTCGCCAAAGGACTTGGGTGATCACCCTATGAAAGTCCGAAAACTTTCCCAGCCATTTTCTCCCCAATTTTTTAGTTACTATGATTATAGGGACACGTGGTTTAATGCGCTGAACTTGCAAAACCATACCAAAAAATACTCATATTTTCTCCTTTGGAGCAAAAACTTGCCAGTAGATTTTTCCCAATGGTTTTTGCACCAATAGTGGCCTATTTACGGCCATTTGACAGATATATTTCCTCCACCAGTGAAAAAAGGATTTGAGTATTTTTATTCCAGATTTCACGGAGACCAGTACATTCCCTAGTTTCTCCAATTTTCCCTCAAATTCCACATCCCATGGATATACACCCAGAAGTTTGTTTTCCACAAACGGGAAGGATTCAGAGGTATGCCTTGGTTAGCCCTTCAAGGCTACTGTAAGTGGTACAAGGCATGGAGGGATGCCACGAAAACTTACTTACCAGCAATTGGAAAATGATTTTCCAACAACCCCAAATTTCTGTCACCTACAGATGTAGCAAACACTTCATTTTTGCAGCAGAGAAGGCTAGTTCAAGCAAAGTTAGCAGGCTCTACCAGCAAAGAAGACTACATCCAAGAGAAGGAAAACCTCCTGCAACAGCTCAAGGGAAAGGTTCCCAATCAACATTCATCCAGTTCGTCTGAAGAACAATCAGAAGAAGAGGATGACCCTGACTATGACCCAGAATAAGTCAAAATCAGAACCAATTTGTCGCTGACATCAGAGATAACGCCAGCACAGAATTTTTCAGAAAGTTACTGTAACAATGTTGCTGTAGATTACTGTGCACTTTTCACTGTAGCAATGTTACTGTAGATTACTGTGTACTTTTTACTGTAACAAAACACTGTATACTTTCATTGTAGCACGGTCTATAATTCTATAAATAGATTCCCTCACTCACGGAAGAAAGCATTCATTTTCTTCTCCAAAATTTCGGAATTCTCTCTAGACATTCCCTCTCTCTAAACCCTCTCCACACTTAAGAGCTCTATACCCTGTAAGCTTTTAAGATTCAATTTTTTAATCTGTATTTTAATTTCTTGTTATCAATAATACTTCTGGTCAGCTCTGCTTCCAGATTTTATGTTTTAATCTTGTATTAACATACTTGCATTTTATTTAGCATACGTTTGCATATGGTCGGCTTTGCCGCCTGAGACATTTTATTTATTTGTTGCTTCCTGTTCCTTACATTCCTCTTTATTTTTAGTCCCTTCTACCCTCAGGGACTAGCTTCCGCCCCTTTGAATCACATTCTTGTTTTTAACAGTATGTTAAAAACAAGAATCACATATATATATATATATATATACACACACACACACACACATACTCTCTTGGCTGAAAAAGACAATACTTAACTAAATAAAAAGTCCCATAAGGGAGAATACTGTAACTTATGAGACTAAGATAATACGAATAAATTCAGGAATACGAACATCTCTTTATGTCTCGTTATCAAACACATGTAGGTACGAGATCATGCCAAAATGAAGGAAAGGTTTAGCCTTAACATACCTTAACCCCGTTCAGTTCTTAATAGCTTCCAAGCAACTCTTCAAACAACTCAACCTAGTCTACCATAGCATAAGGAGATTCAAAATTGGTGCTGAGTAAAGGCTAAGTTCGTAACTTAAGCTAGTAGCTCATTTATGTAAATTTGGGTAGCATCTCTCCGTAACAAGGGCCTTCTCCAATACCATATACCGACAGCCCAACAACACCAATAAATCTACACAACAACAAGCGCACAGATGTCATACACAAAACTGTTATTTAACACAACGAGCGGCATGCTTGGATTGGAACCAAACCCTAACTCTTTTTCCCATTTACCCTATACTTACAACACCAACAATAGGTCCAGCATATAAATATATATATTGACATGACATTCCAACCTTATATTCATCATAAAAGTAACATCAAATAGCCCCACAAGATAAAACAACGACATGAACAACTTCTAGCTATTGTATGGTTGCTTCTTCTCCTATTTACAACTTCATAAACATACTCAACATATTGACAAGCATAACAACAATAAGAACATTATAAACAAGCTATTCCCCATGATTTTCAGCCATATGAATTCATATATACAACTCCAAACTAGTCAAATAAAAGACAACACTTTCTTATACAACTTCAAGTTCTATCTTATAATTCTTTATTCAAATAACTTAACCAACATATAGATAAGATTAATCCCAAGAAATAGGGTGTTATACATACCTTAAATAATCAGGAAAAACTCGAATATCTCTTTACTCCGATGTCGTATCGATGAACGGTTTGATGCATTAGAAACTAGACTCGTAGATATTAAAATTGGTGGGTAGATCATCCCCTAATTCCAAGTATATTGGGAGAAATGCTCAATTACATTTGACCTAAGTTTCAACACATTTATGAATGCAAATTGTGATGACCTTTTCTAACTTTTGTTCCACAACTCGCTTGACTTCAAAAAATATCACATGACTACCATAATACTAAAATAAATCATACCATAATCTCCTTATAATGTTAAGAACTCTAGTCTCACCCCAAAAATTACATGTTATAACATTTCCAACTTGTCGACTTTCAACGAAACGTATTTTCTTCAATTAGTTTAGCTTCTAAGCCTTCATACCCTCTTGGTACTTGGTATTCATGATCTTAACTATTATAACCTCCACATTAACACGATGAACTAACTTCGTAAACTTTTCAAAGATGATTCATTTCTGAGCTTACATCAATTGACTTATGACGCACTCTTATGTACGAAAACATAGGGTGTAACACCTTTTTAGGAAGTACTAAGTTTGAAAAATCTTTGTGTGATTCGGGTGCTTCTATTAATCTTATGCCTTTGTCTATTTTTAGGAAATTAGAGGGAGATATTGGAGAAATCAGGTCGATACCTGTGTCCTTGTAGCTGGCGAATCAGACCACAATCATACCTAAAGGATAATGAAAGATGTGCTAGTTCGGGTGGACAAATTTGTGTTCCCTGTGGACTTCATTATGGTAAACATGAAGCAGAATAGGGAGGTCCTTCTTATTTTAGGAAGCCCCTTCTTGGCTACTGGCAGAGCAATTCCGAATATTTAGGAAAGGCAGCTCATGCTTAGAGTGGGGAGGAAAGGTTGATCTTCAAGATGGAAGAGTAAGAGGGGCCCTAAAAGAGCAACTTGGAGAAAGTAAAATTGATAAGTGTGGGATGTACCCAAAGAAGGCAAAAGAAATCTCTCAGCATGAATTTGTGCACTGGGTCGGGCATGCAAAAAAAGATCTCGGCATCGATTCAGATCCCGACTTGATGAATTACGGGAGTTTCCTTTACCTCTTGCTTTTTATTTATGTGTCATGGGATACGCCACAATTTAAAGTGTGGGGTGGGGGATGTAAATATATAAATGTGTGTTTGTTTTCATTTATTTAGTTTGAAAAAAAAATTGACTTTTCCCGACGATGGATTTCCTCCACTGTCTTCTTGAGAGATCAATGTCGAAGAAAAAATATTTTATTTTTCCTAGGTAGTGTAACAATTCCCCCTTGATTTTTCTTTGTGTCGTGATTCTTTTTCAAGGGTTTTGCTTGAACAAGTGTAGTTGGTTTTTTTTATTAGGAATAGGGAAGTCTTGTGCTATGGTGTTAAATATAGATAACTGCTCGTAACTTTATTGTGCCTTGAGAACGGTGAGTGCCTTAGTCGTGACTCTTAGGCTCAGTTCTTGACTCATGTATTGTAGTGCCTTAAATTGTTTGATTTTGACTTTGCTACTACTTTGACTAAAGAGTCGGGATAGATCCGACCCTAAGTGAGTTATATGTCAATATGTGAGTGAGGTTTTTATGGATATTATGTGCATGTCTGTTGCTGTCTAAAACTTTCCCCGTGTGTTTTTAAAGCGAAACAACAGTCTTGTTCAGTCTAGGTAGTGATATAGGCATTTATTTGTTGATCCAATTATATGATTATGACCCGCCTAACTGCTGTGTATCCTAGTAGTCTTTTGAGCCTGTAATCTACTTCTTTGGCAACCGCACTGCAAGCTTGATCCTTGTTTGAATTGACTATCTGTTTGAACCTTCTCCCTCTCTTGAGAACTTGATTTTGTTATGAGCTGGTAGTTCTCATCTTGTTTGTGCTTAAAGATATTAGGAGCTTGATGCTATTATGTGTGAAGTTTGGGGTTTGGTTCAAAATAATGTAGGGTTTAAGTTGTAAAATTGTATGTATTAAAGTACTTAGGGAGGTGTAGCCACAATATTCAAATGTGTCATACCCGTCTCACAGCCTACATTACAACCAAATAAAATCTTACTTGATCCTTGACTGAATGATCTCAAATTAGTAGAATACTACACTACGGGCAAGCCTATGGTACGTCTTCGGTGGCACATGAATTTTATTTCTAATAGTGACTGGATTCTTTCTATCTTGAGTTCCTATTTGTTCTTGAATTTATTGTATGTGGAACTACTTTTCATTAATTGTGTGAGGGCACATGACTTGTGAAGGAAAGGGAATGTCTTTGACATGTGTTAGAGTAAGGTAGCTGGGTTTTGAAGAAAATACGTGGCGCTTGTGAGTCGAGTCTTGAGGCTAAGATGTTACGGTAGGGTGCTTAGTCTGTTTTAAATATTCTTGACATTATGGGCTAGGGAAGTTGTTTGATGAAAAGGTCGTCTTTATGTGAAGTCTAGTTTGATTGCTCGAGGACGAACAATGGTTTAAGTATGGGGTGTTGATGGTAGGCTAGGAACTCGTGTTTTAGCTATATTTTATACTGTAATTACTACATTTTGATTGTATTTGAGCCTAATTGTTAGTATATTGTACTTATTACGTGTGTTTTGCTGTGTAGGATGTGATTTCGAGTGGAGAACCAAGTTTTGAGCTAAAATAGATGATTTGGAGCTTTGAAATCTGAGTAAAAGCCTAAGAAATTAAGTCAAGATCATGTTCGGGAGTCGAGGACCAAGTCTGGATGTCAAAAAGTGAGAAAAAATATTACTATGGAAAAAGTGCACTACAACGTCGCGCCACGCACCGGGGGCGCGGAACGCTAGTGCAAATTTCCTGCAGAGTGTAAAAAGCAACTCTCTGAACTTCTCCACAGATGCACTGCGTGGGGCGGCGTGCCATGCACCACGCATGTGCAAATTTTGAGTATTTCTCCAACTTCGGCTTGAAAAGGAGAGTTCGAGCCCGTTCCAACATGGTAAAAATACATCAAAAACACAATTTTTAGAGGACTTTTGACCTACGGGAGACTGGGGGAGCATTGGAGACTCCAAGGCACAAGGATTCATCATTCTTTCCTCAACTCAACACCCAAGTTTGGATTGAATTCATGTTTTCTTATTCTTTAGCTCTATTTGTAATGACTTTTTCCATGATTATGAAATAGTTTTGCTTTAGGTTTTGACGGATATGGTTTTTTTATGGATATTTATGGATTTTAACTCTAGTTATTTTGCATGAATTCATTAATGGAGTTTTGAATTGTTTGCAACTTTATTCACCAGTTTATTTAATCGAATTGAGGAATAATTTATTGATTATCTTTGCATTATTTTGTTTGGTTTAGTCAGTGATTCTTGTAAGTAATCGAAAGAGCTTGTTGAATTGTTGATTAAATTAAGTTAGGAAAATATTCGAGAGACGTTTTCCTAAACACTAATCCATTAACGCATGCTTGCATATTTTCACAGTACTTATATTAGTTCACCTCGTAGAGTTAATATTTAATCGAGAGAGGAGTCTTGGCTGCATGTTTGAACTAATCATCGAGTGAATTCGTGAGAATCATTAGAACAATAGAGTGAATTGAACTAGAGTTGGATCCCAAATAGCTATCTTGCACATATCTTGTCACGACTCTTATTTCTCCAATTGGTATTTCAGTGTTGTAACTCTTATCTTCCAGTGATCAATTGTTAATTGTTTTAGTTCAATAGTTAATATTAATTATTAATCATCCCAACTAACGTGTTAATCATCCTGAATAGCGTTAAGCTAGGAATTACTTGAACATTATTTAAATCCAATCCCTGTAGAGACGATAATTATAACTATATTATCTTTGGATAGCGAGCATTAATTTCGTGTTGTGCTTTGCGCTCATCACTTTCTTCTTCTCTCTATTTTCTTTCGCTCAAACAGACAAAAAGTAGAGAGAAATTGAAATTTCTAGTGAAAAAAGATGGGAGCTTTTGCTGATGAGAATCCTCATTTTTTTTCCACTAATTTACTACTTTATTTTGTTTATAATCCCTCTCTTCAGACAAAAAGTAGTTATAATGTAAGAAAATTGAAGAATAGAAGTCCACAATTGAAGACCATCCAAAGCTTCACTTTTGAAAATAGGATTTTTCGAGTTTGTTAGTTGTTTGGATTGGGTGTTGTTCCAATTGATTAAAAACATCAAAAGGAGTTTAAAACTTAAATTTTGAAGTGATTCGGAGTAGATTTTAAATTTTAGAAAAGACGCAAGGAAGAAGACGAAGTCAGTTTTTTTATAATGACGTATAATAGTATATATAAGTTTATACACACCTCTTATACAGTATTATACACATTTATACACCTTTATACAAGCGCCTGTAGACGAACTTCTTCCATAATTTTCAGCTGCAATTCTTGTTCAAAATCAGTATTTCCATTAAATGACTTCAAATGTTATATACAACATCTTTATAATATTTCTAACAAGTGTAAAGACACCCTCTCTAAATTTCTCACAAAATCAAATTGAAAATTTAAACCCACTTATTTAAGCTTGTTCAACAATGGTTGGCCAGTTTAAATCTTCATTAAATAACTTCAAATTTTGTATACAACCTCTTTGTACTATTTATAACAAGTTAAATAATACCCACTCCAAATTTTTCATAAAACTATATTCGAAATTTAATCCCATATTTCTAAGCGTTCAATAATGGTAGATTATCTTAAAAATCTAATTTTCACCACCGAAAGGATTTCGTTTGTTGAGCTAATGTTTGAGTCACAATTATTGATTCAAAAATTAGATTAAAAGCTTGAGTATTTTTTAAAAGAAAATTGAATAATAATTTAGATAACCTATTTGGAGTTGGATATTTAATCTTAGCCTATTATTTTTGGGCTACATCTTTGTAAAATTAAATATAGGCTATTTAGTTGCAATATATGTGCGTGAGTTGTATTTATGTGTAATTCCCCCATAAAATAATAATAATTGTCAAAACTATCATAAAAATAAAATGTCCTCTCAAAAACGGTAAATATAATTAGTCTATTCATGTGCTTCCTGTAAAAGAAATCAATTTAACAAATCGTTAATAACTCGATAAATATTGTGTCATAGCAAATATTTATATTTGGGAGGTTTCTAAGAAAGGATCATGTAATCTATATCACTGTATGGACCAATTCGTAAAAGGAGTCAAATATAATTGTAGGTCCCTACTCGTGGGAAAACTACTGTATGATAGTTCTACCTTTCCACTAGCAAGGGCTATTATTGTAATCGATAATCTATAAACACAAGGTGCACCATGTCTAACGAACCAGTCGTTAGCTACGAGACCCTTCAAAGTCTCTTCTCATTTATACTTATCTTTATAATCTGTCAATACTCATATAAAAATATTTTTAAAATATTACATGGAATTTCAGCTCTTATCAAATCATGTAATTTTATTTCATAACAGTAATCATATCTCAAGTAACGGTAAAACATATCTAGTAATAGCTAGAATATTTATAACAATTGTAATCATCGCAAATAATTATTTCGATATTATATCATGTGTAAATCATGTAAGTTATGAAAACACAAATTGCAGTAAGAGTTACTACTCACAGTACTCATGCCGAAATACCAAATGTTTCACCTCGAGCAATTCCTACAACTTCCTCCCATCAATTTATACAACAACATACCTAGTATTATTCCAAACCATAAGCCTACACTCCAATCAATCTATATTTACAAAATATCGATCTCATATTAAATTTCTTGTTCAATCTAATAAATAATTAATATAGAATACCCAACCCAATGGATCATATCTTTAATTCCCAATTCGTCAAAATCTTATCTACTCCTGCTACAGTTAACTTAAACTAGTTCAAAATATCTTCTAAATAAATGGCTTTCATATAGTTTATTGTACTATTTAATTTCCTCAACTGTGTATCTAAGTTGAAATATAAATAGTGTTGTTGTCCATAACAAATGCTCCCTCTCTTTTAAATTAGATTAAGTAATTTCCTTTATTAGTCTGTTTCAAAATAAATGACATATTTTTAAATTTGAAAATATTTCAACTTTAAACTCTTCATTTTATCTATTTTACCCTTAATGAGAAGCTTTTATAACCACACAAATGTCATGGCCCCATAAAATTTTTCTCCTTATGCTTTTAAGACGACAAGTTTCAAAAATCTTCATTTTTTCTTAAACTCCGTACCGAGTCAAACTTTCTCATTTAAATTAAAACGGAAGGAGTATAAAATTGCAATATCCAACAGAAATCCCATAAACACTTGAATTGAGATGTAAAGAATTCCACCAAAAATTGAAGCAAAATCAAAGAAAGGGAAACATTGACCTTGTTGTGTAGGAATCAACTATGAACCTTTTTTGTGTAGGATGCATCTATATATGAAACGGGGCGGACGTAGGGTATACTCGATGAGTTCAATTGAATTTATAATTTAATAATATAACAGGTTCAATGATAAACGTTTTAAAAATTGAACTCATAGGATTTAAATCCTGAATCCGCCTCTTTAAACATCATAATCACATGATTTTTTCCCAAAAAATTACACACCTCAAGATAATTATGAACCAACGCTAAACCCTAGATACGTGATCTGATCTCTAACCAGAAAATAGTACATGTTTTGAAGAAAATACAAGTTACCTCTGCTATCGATACTTGTTATCGTAAAATTTTGATGACTAGCAATTTTCTCAGCAGATTTCTCAAATTTTTCACATACAAGACACTTGTACTTAGTAATTTTTTTCTTTATAGTTGTTTGTGATTGCAGTTTTATTTTTCTGTATAAATTTATCGTAAACAAATTAGGCGAGCCACGTCATTTGACACGTGAAATCAAACTAGGCCTCTAGAAAGATGACATCATGGGCTTAATGAAGTAGGCTCATCACTTTAGCCCTATTAAATGGGCTAGCCCAATGGATTAAGACTTATTTATTTAATTCATATATATTAGACTTATATAATTAATTCAATTATAATATAATATTTATTTGGATTAGTATATTTAAAATATAATCCAAGTTATTTATTGAATTTGAATCCAATAAATTTTACATGCCAATTTTTTTTTTTTTTTGGTTGTTGTTGTTATACAAGTATAGCCACACGTGGGTCAATCAAGGAGGGTCCAAATTAATATTGTGATATGAAAGGATGTATGTAGAGCTGTCAAAACGGGTCAGCCCAGCCCAAGCCTCGTAGGCTTTTAGATTTGGTGGGCTAGGGCGGGTTGGCCCGCCATTTAAATGGACTTTTAAATGGCCAGCCCAACCCAACCCTAGGAGGGCTGGGGGTGAGGGCGGGCCAGCCCTTCAATTTTTTTAGAAAAATCTTCAAATCTTTAAATATTTTTTTGTGAGATAGGCTCTTAATCATATGAACACTTTCTGTTTATTTAGAGAGTACAAGAATCTTGATATTTGACAAGGAATCTTATAATTGAAATGCAAATTCTCTGTATCTTTAGCTCTTCTTTTTTAACGTTACATAAATATTTTTTTAATACTTTTCTTTCACTTTTCTCAGGTACAATATTACTTCAATAAGTATATATGCTGAGATTTTCTAATTTTTTTTTATCATTTGCTTATTTCATTATTATAATCCTTTAAATTTTTAAAATTCATGAAATTTGCTAGTGTTGTCAATTTTCTTTGGGTATTAAATTCAATAATGAAAAGCAATTTAATTATTAATAATATATTTAAGTAATCAAATAGATCATTGGCCACTTAAGGTAATACTCCATCCGTTTCAATTTATGTGAACTCATTTGAATTGACACGGAATTTAAGAAAAGAAAGAAGACTTTTGAACTTATGGTGTAAAATGAGGCACATATAGTTTGTGCGGCTATAAATCATTGCATAAAGGTAAATTGTTTCCAAATAAGAAAAGAGGTCATTATTTTTTGCACAGACTAAAAAGAAAATAGGTTCACATAGATTGAAACAGGGAAGTATATTTTTTTGAAAAAAATTATAATTGGCCACTTAAAACTTTCATAATTTGTTATTAATTAAGCATAAGAAAAATTAATCTTGTCATATTGCATGCATATCAAAAATTTAAATTCAACTAGTTGATATGGAAGGTAAATGAGCAATCTAAGGTTGAAGAATGAGGATTATAATTAATAGATTTTTTAGTTTTTACTTTTTTTAAATATTAAATATTTAAATTTAAATTAATTAATTTTTGGCCCACGGGCCGGCCCCAGCTCAGGCCCAGCCTCGGTCGAGCCTCAAGGGCCAACATGCCGACTTGGGTTGGGCTTATCAGCTTTAGTTTTAATTAGGCTAAAAAAGTCCCAACCCAACCCTACCAAGTAGCGGTCTAAGTTGGGGTGACCTCATGGGTCAAACCCATTTTGACGGCTCTAGGTATATGTTAATAAAACGACCCAATCATTTGGCCTTTTATATCTCTGAAGCCGGCCACAACGAGTAAAAGAAAATAGGACTTTTTTTTTACTCTTAGTCCGCGCCAAAAACTATATATATTTGGTAATCGAAAAAGTGTATAAAATCCGTACAATTTTTGTATATAACATATATAATGTGTATATATATATATAAAAAATAATTCTCGACTATTATTTTGAGAGCAGCTATATCGTGTCATTTTTCCAAAACAATATTACAGCAAATAGTCCTATAAAAGAAAGATGGATGCTCATCATTAAATAAAAGCTGAGGATTGGTGAAAACAAAAGAATAATAATAATTGGACACAGCCTAGTCCGACTATGAGCATTTGGTAACGCAATAAACCAAAGTTAAATTTTACATAAATATAACGATTAACGAGAGGCACACAAAAACAGTGATAGTATCATTCTATTCAGACTTTTGTAAAAGTACTCTACGGTAGCATAGTCCATGGCAGTGATTGCAATTCTGCTCATTATCTTTATAACATTTCTTATTACATTCCTACGGTAGCTGAAACTTTTGGCTTGCCTAAATTCAACCTCTTAACTGGCTAAATATTTAGGTGGGCGTTTGGACATAAAAATTGTAAAACTCTGAAAAAAAGTGAAAAAAAAATTTAAGTGCAAAAGGCATTTGAAAATTAGAGTTATGTTTGGATATGAATATATTTTTGGATTGTTTTTTGAATTTTTGTGAGTGATTTGAAGTAAATAGTTTTTTGGAGTTTTTCAAAATTTCGAAAAATTTTGAAATTCATCTTCAAGTGAAAATTGAAAATTTCATGGCTAAACACTGATTTCAAAGAAAAAGTGAAAAAAATACTATGGCCAAACGACCCTAAATGTTCTGTAAAAGCAAATCAATATCAAAATAGGATCGACAGGGGGCAGCACTCAAATAAGAAAAATACTTTTATTTTTATTTTGATCAATTTCTATGGTATCAAACTTATTGGATAATTCTAATTTTTTTTTATTTTTGCGCTATTATGGGAAAGAAGTCCTGGCTACTAGCAATGACAAATTTATCTCATCTATCTAAATTATGTTATTAAAAATTATTTTTACCGTTTTACTAATTTGAATGATTATGGGCCGTAGCAACACATGTCGATGCTAGACTTTTGGGCCAGTATTTAAAGTCCAAATGAACTCAGAACTAGTTCTACGATTTTAGTCCAAATATCTCGGGCTTGTCGTACTGGTATTCCAAATCCTTGTCAATATAGGAAGTTGTTACACGCCTACATAAATGCCCCGAACTGGTATTCCAAATCCTCCTCTTGATATTCTTCCATCCATGGCGAGCTGGGCAGAATTGCCGCACGATCTCATTCCTGTGACCGCAAAGCGTATTAAAGTGATAGAAGATTTCATTGCTTTTGGTGCTGTTTGTATCTCATTTCGAACTGCTGCCACTAAGGATAATTTTGATTTGCTCTCTCCCCAACTTCCGTTGTTAATGCTGGCTGATAGAGATGATGATTATCGAGAATTTTACTCTCTGTACAAGGAAAAAGTTTCACGCATATTTCTCCCAGAAGCTAGAGGGCGAGAGTGTTTTCCATCAGAGGGGTGGCTGTTCACCATGTCATGTAATGGAGAGTTTAACTTATTGCATCCTTTCTCCCGTAACCAAATTCAACTTCCTTCACGACAAGCCTTAAGTGATTAGAGGGTCTCGATGAAGTACCTAAAAGAGAGATCTATCGCTGTATAGACAAAGCTGTCTTATCTGCCAATCCTTCTCTTACATCAGATTATGTACTGGTGATTTCCTATTTTAATTTTAGTAACTGCCTGGCCTTTTGGCGACCTGGAGACCTCAACTGGATTGATATTGACACTAGAAATTCGGGGGTGCAGTCGCTACTATGAATTATTGTAAGGGTCAATTTTTTGCTGTCTTTTACACCGGTGAAGTTAGGGTTTTTGACGTTGCAGGGCCTAGTATTGCTCAACCAAATGTAAAGTCCCACTTTCTTGTACGGCTTAAAGATAAGATCTTTGAAGAAGCGTCAGTCCAGTTCTATCTAGTTGAGTTACACGGTGCACTATTACTTGTTACCTGGTTTGCCCATCATAATGAAGAAGAAGATGGTTATGATACTTTTAAATTTGAAGTATCTGAACTAGATGTAATAAAACGTGAGTTGAGGGACATCAACGACTTGGAAGATTCAACAATTCTTTTGGGCCGTAATGGAGCAAGTTCTATTGACTCTTCGAAGTTTAAAGGAGTCAAGCCTAATCACATATATTTTACTGATGACTGGGTTGAGGAATTTAACTACGTGGAAGGTGGTGGTGGAAGGGATATGGAGGCTTACGATCTTGAAGATGGAAAATCGAATCTTTTTATCCTGGATTATCAATAAGTCGTATTTGCCCGCCAACTTGGGTCATACCGTCATTCAGATAATGTGATTTCACTCATCTAGTCTGCTTATTTATTATTATTTCCAAATTATCATTCTAAAGTTAAGTTGATCTATTTATTTTCCTTCAATGTAATCTTCTAATCTTGTAATATTGGCTAATGGATGATGGATGATGTATGAACGTTATCCTATTTAATCAATTCTAATTGTGCTTTCTCTAGATGGCTTATGATATTTAGGTTGCAAATTTTACCCTTCATTTGATTCCTCTCCTACATTCAATCTCTTTCCAGTATGTCATTGTAGTTGTAGTAGGGAGAACTTTATAATAAAGACAAATACACGGCGCAGGTGCAAAATGTTATTAACTTAGTGTTGGGAGGATGAAGCAGGTTGGATCCAGGCTTCTGTTGTAAACCGCAGTGGTTAAGGCTACTTGTGCACACACTTATATCTCACTCAGGAAGGACCATTATCTACCTATAAAATATTTTTCTTGTTGGTGTTATGGAGCCCGAGATCAAAAGGTAACAATACTTTCATCTGATACATTTCCAAAGTTGTTCAATAAGAATTCTATATGTTATATGCTTTAGGTAGTTTAGCTTTTTGTTGCATTATTAGATTTATTTTGATTGACTTTTTGATAAGTAATCTTATTAACAACACCTAGGAGGAACTGTATAGGAATGAAATTATCTGGATTTGATCCCTCAATTATGTATCAGATCAATGAGCTTCAGTACAAATTCTATATTATTTGCAATGCACTAATAGTCAAATTATTTAAACATTCATAGTGTACAAAAGATAAGTCTTCTACTTTCCTTTGAAGCTTCCACAAGTTAATTCAAGCTAAAACTTCCCAACACATATTTCAAAAAAATTGTTCTCCAGATTTGCCCCTGTCAGCTGTCTATGTAGCATCACGAGTGCATCCATTGTGGTTTAGGAAGATGCACCAACCCTCAATTTTATACAGGATAAATGAATTCCAGTACAAATTCTATACTTTTTGCAAGAGACACTGCGCAAAAGATAAGTGTTCTACTTTCCCTTGAAGCATCTGCAGATTCTTTCAAGCTAAATCTGCCCAACACATACTTTAAAAAAAGTGTTCTCCAGATTTCCCCTGCCAACTTTGTAAGTAGTATCGTCAGTGCATCCATTCTGGTTTAGGAACATGCACCAACTCTGCCATATATATCTGATCTCACATTTCACATAAGCATCTTGTTATGTACTCCTTTTAACTGCAATTTTCGTTTTCTGGAATGGCACAAAATATGTGTGGAAAGTTTCTTACCAGGAAGGAGGGAGAGTTGCAGAATTGATTTTGATCCTTGACTTGACTAGCCTAAAATGCTCTCACTTTCTAGATTCTTGGTTGATGAGGATCTGTACTACCATTGAATAGAAGAGAGGGAAGAGAGACATATAGGAACTAGGGTATATCTTCATATCTAGAAGTGCCCAGGCTAGCTTTTCAATGAGGGTAAGTTTTCTACATATATAGTGTTTTGAAAGGAGCCAGGACCTAGTGCAAGTTTTCCGTACTTTAGGGAATATAAGCATGGGCGATGCTATTCTTAGCAAAACAAATGTTAAACTTTGTCAAGATGTCTCCTTCTGATTAGAAAAGAAAATGTACCAGAAGTCAGCAACTTATATCCTTGTTTTGACGCTGGAAGTAGTAGATAATAGAATGTTACATTCTCAATCTTTAGAAAGAATATGGTACAAGTACTTCTTTTTCTTTCTTTCTTTTTCTTGCCTTGTATGTTGGGTTCCCTTTAAGTTTTCCATTTTCCTTGACAGGCCAGGTTCTGAATAGATTGCCATTGTTTCACTTCTTAGGAATTCCTTTTCTTTTTTATCTGTTGGCTGTATATGAACTGATTCTTTTAGACTTCTCAGTGTTACCTGACTGCACTTCTATAATTTATACACCTACTAAAATATAAGAAGCAGGTAATAATAAGAAAGGAGGTAGAAGTGTCTCAATGTACACAGTATTAGGTTTTCAATTTGATGAATTAAATCAGATGTTTGGTCTTTCTGGGGAAACATACTATATGCAATGATGTGCTCTTTCCTTAGCGGGAGAAATATTTAAGGAGTTCAATCCATAGTCTCTTGAACGAGGAGGGGGACAGGAGCATTGTACCAGGTGATTTGGAACTCTCTGAGAGTCGTTGTGACTTTGGGTATTGTAGGCTGATTAGAGTTGATGAAGTTGAGGGGGCTATGCGTAAGACGAGCAGGGGCAAAGTGACCGGGCCGGATGAAATTCCGGTGGAGTTTTGGAAGAGTGCGGGCAAGGCAGGCTTGGGGTGGCTCACTAGGTTATTTAATGTCATTTTTAGAACGAATAAGATGCCCGAAGAGTGGAAGTGGAGCACGATGGTTCCTCTATACAAGAATAAGGGTGATATCCAAAATTGCAATAACTATCGGGGTATCAAGCTGCTTAGCCATACTATGAAAGTTTGGGAGAGAGCGGTAGAGCTAAGGGTGAGGAGGAGTGTGTCTATTTCTGAGAACCAATTTGGATTTATGCGGGGGCATTCCACTAAAGAAGCCATCCACCTTGTTATGAGATTGATGGAGCAGTATAGGGATAGAAAGAAGAACTTGCATATGATGTTCATCGACTTAGAAAAAGGCATACGATAAAGTTTCGAGGGAGGTTTTGTGGAGATGTTTGGAGGCTAGAGGTGTACGAGTTGCCTACATTAGGTTGATTAAGGACATGTATGGGGTTGCATCAGGGGTTGACACTCAGCACTTTTTTGTTTGCTCTGGTGATGTACGTGCTGACGCGC
Organism: Nicotiana obtusifolia; assembly: GCA_002018475.1. Classification (NCBI taxonomy): domain Eukaryota; kingdom Viridiplantae; phylum Streptophyta; class Magnoliopsida; order Solanales; family Solanaceae; genus Nicotiana; species Nicotiana obtusifolia. The sequence goes on along the minus strand of MCJB01051346.1, from coordinate 14,989 downwards.
CACATCCAAGGGGAGGTGCCGTGGTGCATACTATTTGCAGATGATATTGTATTGATTGACGAGACGCGAGACAGTGTGAACGCGCAATTAGAGGTATAGAGGCAGACCCTAGAATCTAAAGGTTTCAAGTTGAGCAGGACCAAGACAGAATGCTTGGAGTGTAAGTTCAGTGGCGAGACTCAAGGAGGGGAAGGGAAGGTAAGCCTGGACTCGCAGGTCATTCCTAGGAGAGAGAGTTTTAAGTACGTTGGGTCTATATTCTGGGGATAAGGAGATTGATGAAGATGTCACCCATCGTATTGGGGCGGGATAGATGAAATAGTCACTCGCATCTGGAGTTTTGTGTGACAAAAAGGTGTCACCGAAACTCAAGGATAATTTCTACAGAGTGGTGGTCAGACCAACGATGTTGTATGGGGCTAAGTGTTGGCCAGTCAAGATCGCTCATGACCAGAAGATGAAGATAGCAGAGATGGGGATGTTGAGATGGATGTGCGGGCACACCAAGTTAGATAGGATCAGAAATGAGGTTATTCGCGACAAGATAGGTGTGGCCCCTATTGGGGACAAGATACGGGAAGCGCGGCTTAGGTGGTTTGGTCATGTGGGAGGAGGAGCACAGACGCCCCGATGAGGAGGTGTGAGAGGTTGACAGGGCCTACGGAGAGGTAGAGGTACGCCAAAGAAGAGGTGGGGAGAGGTGATTAGTAAAGACATGGCGCAGCTTCAGCTGACCGAAGACATGACCCTTGATAGGAAGGTATGAAGGTCGAGGATTAGGGTAGTAGAGTAGGTAGTTTAGAGTGTTCATAACAGTAGTATTGACACGCAGTCTCGCTTTCTGTTGGTAGTATGTTTTTATGACTAACTGTTATTTCCTTTCATTGTTGATCACCTTACTGTCTTGTTATTTTTATTATGCTTTTATATGTCTTTTTGGTACTGTCTCTTCTTGTTTATATTTTCATTAATGTGGTGCTTATGTTTTCCTGAGCCGAGGGTCTGTTGGAAACAGCCTCTCTATCCTCACAAGGTAGGGGTAAGGTCTGCGTACACACTACTTTCTCCAGACCCCACAGTGTGGGATAATATTGGGTATGTTGTTGTTGTAATCTTACCTTTACCAAACGTGTAATCGAAATGTATTTTAGATATAGTCTTCAGTTTCATTAGCATTTTAGAGAGGATCAGATACATAACACTACATTGACCTTATAATATATCTTCGAACTCATTCAATTCCGTAGATCCACTGCCCTTTATTCCATTCTTCTTTCCGTCTGGACAGAAGTACACCTCCACTTGCATTGTTTACTTTCCAGCAGTCCTATGATGTTGCTCCAGGTGAAATTTGTTATGATTTTTTTTTGGGTCAGAAAAAGTTTTCTGCTCTTGAATTCTAAGTTATAAGTAGGACAGGAAGGATAGGTGAGATACCCTTAGGTTTTGCTACGGAGTATTTTGTTAAACTTTTTAAGGGAATCTAACTGGACAGTTTATATAAAAGTAGCAGATTTGTGTCTTTCGGAAATGGTAGTTTGGCCTCAAGAGAGTAGCAATTATGTCCACATGCTATATAAGGCCTTTTAAGTACAAGGAGTGTGTCCCTTAACTAAGGACCTATGCTTGAACTAGTGATTGATTATTTACACCTCGTTTCCTGTTAGATAGCAGTATCATAGTTGCTTGTTTGAACATCTTTAGCATACCAGATAGCTTGGAATTTTGGCTCTGTAACTTTAGTAACACTAGCCTTGGTAGAGCTGGCATTTTCAACATAGTAGAAAGGCATATTAATGCTTCTTACTGTGAAACTTGAAAAAACTGCTATGTTAACCATTCTATGCACTAATCTGCTTATTGTTGCTGCACAGTAGTATTTTTGTTGTCATACATGTTATTTGTCTGATTTTGGCTTTCTAATATGTGAACATCACACACCTATACGTCTTCTAGTTTTTACTAGTGTGCTTAAGGAATCTAACAAACATTGGCCGAGTTTTAATGAAAACATGAAATGTCTTGGACATTCTTTTGAAACAGACTAGAAAGAAAAGTAAGACACATAAACTAATACAGGGATTTACATATTAGGACATGACCTAAAGAAGTAGGTTTTGGATTATGAGTATTTAGCTCGACATATTAGGGCTTCATATCTTTAATTATGAACGTTGTTCCTTACATGCATCATTTCTGTAATTTGTTAACGCAAATAACATAAAGGCGTTCCCTTTTTGTTGGGGCTATTTGTCAGATAGTCAGTTATACTAAATCCTTTTGTGAGAAAGCACGGGAAAAAAAGAATATATTATTGATATTCTTATTCAATACAAGAAGCCCTTATTTATAACTATATTTTACAAAGCATATACTACTCTACTACCGATGTGGGACAAGACTAATATATATATATATATATATATATATATATATAT
>MCJB01051346.1:0-10280 GCA_002018475.1 Nicotiana obtusifolia | reverse complement strand
AGAAAATAGACTCTGTATGACTCTCAACACTACGTGGAAAAGAAGCTCGAGTATGTTTCCCAAGCTGACATGACTCAAAATCTAATTTAGACAAACTAGATAAACTAGGTACCATCTTTTGAAGTTTGGATACACTCGGATGTCCTAAACATTTGTGGATTAAGTCTGGAGGATCAGTAACTAGACATGTTGTGGAAGGATTGAGTGTGTTAAGGTAGTAAAGGCTTTCTGATTCACGTCCTGTACCAATCGTCTGTCCCGTACTGCGGTCCTGCATGATAAAGGAATCGTCAATAAAATATATACCACAATTGAGTGCACGAGTTAAACGACTAACAGATGCAAGACTAAATGGACAGCCAGGACCATAAAGAACGGAATCTAGGGTGATAGAAGGCAAGGGATGAGCTTGTCCAACTCCTTTGGCCTTAGTTTGACAGCCATTGGCTAAAGTAACAGTGGGAAGAGACTGTGAATGTTCAATATTTGATAAAAGGGATATATTACCAGAAATGTGATCAGAGGCGCCTGAGTCCATGACCCATGGACCAAGAGTAGAAGACTGGGAAACACACGCAAAAGAATTACCAACAACTGAAGTATTAGTCTGAGCAATTGAGACTACTTGTGGAGATGTTTGCTTACTTGCGCGATACTGGAGGAGCTCATTATATTCTTCTTTAGATAACAAAACTCCCTGGTTACCTGTAGGCTCGGTCTGAGCAATGTGAGCATTTTTAGATGGACGACCATGCAAGGAATAGCACATCTCACGAGTGTGTCCAAGTTTGTGACAATAAGAACATTTGGGTCTAGATATTCCAAAACTCATGTTTTTAGGCCCAAAAATATCATATCCGAGAGACATTGTTGCAAATAAGAGAGGAAACAAGTTGAACACACTGAAATCCGAGTAAAAGGACCACTGGAGCTACTGGAATATCACTGTAGCTGCTGGATGGGTACTATAGCTGCCGGAAAGTACTGTAGCTACCGGAGAAAACTCAACGTGGTTGAAATAAAACGAAAACAGCAGGGGTAGGGTCGGAATTACCAGGCGACCCCACTACCCTGAAGGAGCTTCTTCAAAAACTGGCCGGAAACAGCCTCACGCGTCGGCGCGTGGGGGCGCGTGACGTCACGCGCAGACCTTCTGGTGGCGCGTGGAAGCGCGTGAGACAGCGTCTGCCGGAGGTCTTCACTGGGGTTTGGTCGCCGGACACTGACGACCCCTGTGGTGGTGTTGGATTTTGCACACCACTGACAGAAACTAGGCAGACGCAAATAACCCTCAAATAGGTCGCCGGAAAAAGAATTCCGGTGACTGATTCTCTTCCCGGAGTCGCTGCAGCGATAAGACTCTCACTATTGCTCTGATACCATGTGAGAAAGCACGGGAAAAAAAGAATATATTATTGATATTCTTATTCAATACAAGAAGCCCTTATTTATAACTATATTTTACAAAGCATATACTACTCTACTACCGATGTGGGACAAGACTAATATATATATATATATATATACATACTCTATTATATACATATCTACAAAACTAACACCTTTCAGCTTGATGTAGATTGCAGATAGATGCCTCTATTGATGAGATAACGGCCATTTTAAGTTGCATAATGTGCCATATTGAATTGGCACAACTCTGCTTGCATGACTTGTCATGGGGAGGACGATGGCTTTTTTAATGAGTTGCATGGATTGAATTGGCAAAATCCTGAGTGCTGCAAAACTGTGAGTAATACTAGGAATAAATTCTAGCTTTGTAAACAACCATGTCTATACTTCTGTTTTATGTACTTATGTTGTTGTCAGTTTGTCACACCTCATTTCGTACACCCCCGAGGAGTATATAAGGAAGTTTTTCCAATCAAAGTGACATTATTCGAAATGATATTATTTGTTTAATTTTATCAGAGTCGCCACTTGGAATATTTAATTGGTGTCCCAAGTCACCGGTTTTTATCCCAAATCGAGGAAATTTCGACTTTTCTTATGAAATCTGCGAACCAGAAATTCTAAGTAAAGAATTCTGTTAACCCGAGGGAAGGTGTTAGGCACCCTCGGATTTCGTGGTTCTAGCATGGTCGCTCAACTGTTATAATCGGCTTATTATCTGATTTTAAAACATGTTTATAGCCTATGGTATATTTTACTTTTAACCGCTTTTGTATAATTGTTAAAGAATTGCAACATTAGTTAAAATATGTCACGAACTACGTCACATAAATGCACCCGTAATTCGTAACATATTTTAATTTAACGTTGAGACTTGGATTTAGGTCACATAAATGCACACCAGAGTTTAGGGAATTAAGTTATTAAAATAACGTGCCTAAGGCAACTGCGCATTTTAACTTTTTTTGAGGGCCATGAAATTCACTGAATGACACACCTCAGTTTTCTAAGTATTTTAATATTGATTAGTGAGGGCTATGCATTTTGAAATTTTATTTGGTGCGTGGCACCTCAAATTATTTGAGCACTTTTCTTATTTGAATTTATTAAAGTCGAGCCACCTAAAAGGTACCCTCGAAATTGGCATTGTTACTATGTCACGAGAACCGTACCCATAGTCACAATGTTATTAATCGCGCCTAAAAACAAGCTACGAAAGTTAAGGCGTTTAAGACTTAGTTATTTAAATTCGTATTTAACTAATAAGAGGGCCATAGATGATCGTTAATAATTACATGGCTCACCTCTATTACTTAAAAGAATTTTTGAATCTAAATTGTTAGAACCGCGTCTACATGTTTAATGCTGCTAGAAACTCACATATGCGAACAGCAGTGGGCCTAGTTGATTTCTAGTTGGGCAGTAGGTCCATTTGGGCTCCAAGTATTTTAATTTCAAGCCCAAAACAGGCCACTCAGCATAAGTCCAATTACAAACACAGTCACTAACAACTATATTCTGAATCTTAACACTAATTCCAGAAAATAGCCACACTTTAAAATTTAACACTAATTTCAGAAAAACAGCCATGCTTTAAACTTAACAGATTTCAGAAATAGCCCTGCTTCGAGTTTAACAGATTTCAGAAACAGTCATGCTTTGAATTCAACAAGTTGCGTCAAAGTAGTCATCAAATTTGGGCCTGGATGCCACTGAAATGAGCCAACTCAAAGGCAGGCCCAATACCAGCCTTAATCAAGGCTGTGTTTCCAGAACTGGGCTACACATGCAGCTCAAACATCACAAAGAAATATAATTCAACATATGTCCCATTGCGTGGACTCTACCAGATTCTATACTACTCATACAATTGTAAGAAACAAAAAGAAAAATTAATTACACCTTTTCAACTAATTCGAACAAATTAATGAATAATTATAAAACTGACAAACTAAATTATTACAAATCTTCCTAGTTTAATCTCTGGACTCACAAAATAGTTGTCCCAATTCCAGCAGAACATATTAATATCAGAATCAATGGTCTTCTCCCTGTTCCCTTTTCAGATTTCAAATTGAAATAATCAAAGCAGGACCAAATTGAACATTGCTTCCCATCTTTAATTTAAATTGACTATATTAAATCCCAATCTGTTGTGAGATACTCATTCTCACAACAGTGGTACTTTTAGTTAGATGTTGAATCATTTGATAAGCAATTTCAATCAAAGTTTCAGTCAATTAAACAACAAGTAAGAAACTAAAGCTGATAAAGAAGCAAAGGCAAAACAACGTAAATAGAATCCTAAAGGAAACCAAGTACATGGTACATCAGTGATTTAGATTTTCATGATAGAAAAACAACAAAGAATCCCCAAACAGCCCCTAATATGTGATCTATTAACACTTAACCAATCCAAGTTTACAACATTCAGATTTCAGAAACTGATAAGACGAGAAACTTAAACAAACTGAACCATTAAACATGTTAATTACACAGAACTGAGCAGTAAGCAAATTATTTCGTTCATAATATCGATTTAAAGCTACGTAGATGTTCGAGCGTACCTATAGAGCAGCAACAAATCCTATCTACTTAACAGCAACAGCAACCAACAAAACAGCCAATTCCAACTCAATCCACTTCAATGACCAGAAATGCACAATACGAAACTGTAACTATATATTCGAATCCCAGAATCTATGAGAGTATATGCGTATATGTGTGTGTGTATGAAAAATGTGTATCTGTTGAGGGAATGAGAGTGTGTGTCTGGTCAATGAGTGATGAATGTATTTTGTGAGTGATCCCTGAGTGATGAAAAACTGACCTACAAATATTCTCCTATACCCTCATATATATACAGAGATATCTAAAAAAAAGTCTGTTAGTTACCCCCCCAATCCCCAGAATATCTTCCCCTCCCCTAAATTTGTTTTTTTTTTTTTTTCCGTGTGCATGTGATCCCACCTCTCCCCTTAACAACTTTCTGTTATAACTTCTTAAAAAGTCCCTTTTCCCCCCAAATGTTTCCCTATTTTACTTGTTTATTTTCTATTAGGGACCTCCCAGAAGCTTCAGATTACTTCTCAGCTATTATCCAAATTAACCCCTAGAGTTCTGTTTATACTAAATTAAACTCTACAGGTCGAGTCGACCCGACCCAAACAACACCCAAACCAACTCCGACCTAGTTCATTATTGGGCTTCAATTTCAGAAGCCCGGTTTCATCCCTGGCCTTTTCCAAAGAGTCTTAATGACTCAACCCAAACGAAGAAGAACAATGAAGCAAAGAAACAAAAATAGACAACTTTTGACCCCAACATAAAATTGAAAAATTAAAGAAGGAGTAGAAGATGAGAAAACTTAACAACTAATTAACAGAAAACAAAAATGAAAAGGAAAGGAGAAGAAGCTACCTCGGACCAAACATCTTTTAAAAATCTGATTTTTAAAACCAAAATCGACCTTAACCGTGTGTTCTTGTTAAGAACACACGGTTAAAGTTCCTTTTAGCTTTAAATCGGCTCCAAACAAGCTTTAATTTAAAAGTTTTGGACTTTTGGGGTTCCGATTTTCGATTTGAAATCGAAGGGGTTTTAGGGATTTTTGGTTGAAATGGGGTATAGATTCGGGATGAGGGAGTGAGGACGGTCCTAAGGTGGGGTTTAGGTCGATTTTGGGGTAGATTAAAGTGAGAAATAGCCATGGCTTCAGAGGGATTTGGGGCGGCTAGGGTTTTGTTTTAGTTTCAGAGGAGGGGTCGTTTGGGACGAAGAGCAAATTGGGGTAGGGGGGTTGATTTCGGACACATATATAGGGGCGCAGGATCTGTTCCGAGCCGTTGGATCATTTTAGATCAACGGCTCAGATTGATCCCTCACTCAAACAGTGTCGTTTGATTTAGGGAAATTGGATCGATTTTTGGGCTGATCCGATTACTTTCAATTGGGCTCAGTTAACTACTAGCCCAATCCAATTTTCATCTTCTTTTTGTTTTTTTTTTGTTTTTTTTATTTTCCAACTTCTTTTGTTTTTGTTTTTTTAATTTTCTCTTTTTATTTTTTACTAAAGAACTTAATAATTAAAAATCCTAAATTACCTAAATGTGAAATTAAGCTAAATAACTAATTATAAAATTATAATAACACTTGATTCTAAGAATTAAAGATTAGAATTAAGAAAAGTGCAAAATGAACTATTTTTATGATTTTTCAATTTTAAAACAAATAATTACTAATTCAATCCTAAAAATGTAAAAAAAAAAATCCTAAATGAGATGCATGAATTTTTTTTTTTATTTAATATTTTCATGATTTAATTACTTAAAAAATTAAACAAGCAAGAAAAATATAAGTAATTTAAAATCTAATAAAATTCCTAAAATGGTTAATAATTAATTAAAAATTATTTTATTGATTTTATAGGAGTATTTTGGTACGGCAAAAATCACGTGCTCACACAGTTAGACGGATCATTCTGCATGCTTGTATCTCACATTTCACATGAGCATTTTAGTTATGTACTCCTTTTAACTGCAATTTTTGTTTTCTGGAATGACGCGAAATATGCGCGGAAAGATTCTTACCAGGAAGGAGGAGAGTTGCAGAATGTGCATAATATGTGCGGCAAAATTTTTGTTTTGGTTGCTGCAATTATACTGTAACTTGAGTCACCTTATGTGTAACAATTATCTTCTTGATTGCTGCACAGTAGGAAACTAACATTTGGTGGGTGTTTTAACTTTTGTGCTGAAAATCCTTGTGGTTCATCAGGATTTCTGGCCAAAATTCTGGTGATCATCGTAACATGTCGGTTAGAAAATTCATCATGACATTTTTGCTTCAAAATTCATCCAAATGACTTCAAATTTGATATACAACTAACTATCTAATACCAACCCTGACAATTTTCGATTGTTAGATTCCACCTAAACCTTCAAAAATTAATAGATCCATTTGTCTTCTTCAATAATTTCTTTTTCAAGCTCAATAAAATCCAACAATGGTGTTTTCAGTTTCCTCCAACCAAACCAATTCAAATCATTTAGGATAGACAATAAAAGCTCAATGGAACATTACGTCATTACCCACTCAATTAATAGATCCACTTTGGTTCCTGCGTGTTCTTTCTTACTTAATTGTCTTGCTTAACATTTTCCTGTACATTATCACTTCGAAAACTTTTAAGTGAATGACTACAGTAGAAGAATCGAGATCGTCAGTATATGTTCTTCAAGTTCTATTCTTTAACATTTCATGAATCTCTTTTAATGCAGCCGTGGTGGGAAAAGGATTCTTAGCAAAAGCCATCACCTTTGAAAACTATGCGGGACCAAACAGCGGCTCTTCTTAGTAGCTCAGACCTATCGGCTTTCTACCAATGCAGCTTTGTCGCATACCAAGACTCCCTCTACGTCCATTCCCTACCCAAATTTATCGCATATGTGACGTTTATGGAACAGTCGACTTCATCTTCGATAACACACCCGTAGTTCTCCACAACTATAACTTGTACGCTCGTTAACCAGACCTGAATCAGAAGAACCTGTTCACTGCCCAAGGAAGAGAAGATCCAAACCAGAATACTGGGATTTCAGTCCTGAACTGCAAAGTGGACGCTATTTCGGATTTAATTCCTGTACAATCATCGTTCAAGAATTGTCTAGGACGTCCCTGGAAAGAATATTCGAGAACTGTCTTTCTTCAATTGTACATTGGCAGCTTAATAGAGTCTGCTGTATAGTTGGAATGGAATGGTGATTTTGCATTGAAGACAACAGAGGACCAGGTTCAAATACTAGTGCCAGAGTGAAGTGGCCTGCAGGTTCAAATACTAGTGCCAGATTCCTGGGCAATCATCGTTCAAGTGCTTGTAGCTGTAAAAGAAAGAAACCACGAGACAGCAGCCTTCCTTTTGTGTTTTATCGTTTCTTGGCCTTGTTTTTCCCTAAGTTGAGGATTGCAAGCTTGTAATTTCTTTTATTTCAGTTTAATATTAAGCTTTCCTGTTACATTAACTTTTCTAGATTTGTATGACGTAAATGATTAAAACTTAATTTTTCTTGGAAGTTGACGGGGAGCCGTAAGATTGTTTTTTATGTTTCGGTAGCCAGAAACTTTAACGGGTCATTGTAATTAAAGAAAGATGTAATATAATGGGTGATGTTTGATGATAATATCTTCAGGGAAAATAGCTTTAGTTTATGCTTTTATAGGACTTAATACTGTACAACTATGTCTGTGTAATATATTAGGGTCAGTAACTCTAATATAATGGAAAACAGAGGATATTCCGGATTAATAGCCTGTTTGGTCAGGTTTCTCTAAAGCCAAAAAACCTTAACTACACTGTCATATTGTCATCTTCATAATATTAGTAATAAAAAAGAATTAATAGCAAAAAGAAAAGCCAGTATCACGGACCGTGATTAATTTGATGAATAAACACATGCATGCATGTACAGATCCAAGTATCCAGGACCTTACCTACAATTTTTTCATACGTGATTCATTTTAGATGCTTATAAAAAAAAGGAAAAGGGCCTAAACTACTCCTATCGTTATTAAATGGTTTACAATTACCCTCCGTTCACCTTTTCATCCAAAAAAACACACGACGTTCGCGACTAGCAGCAGAACCTGTAGTGACATGGCGATTTTTTATTGGGTCATGTGACAATTTAGGTCTGAAACAACATATGGGTCTATTTTGGAGCCAAACTCAACTTACTAAAAGTATTCGACCCTAATTTTTTTTATTCGGGTCAAAATTATATTAAACAACCATCTTTACCCGATTACGGAAAAGAGTAATCTGCTAAGCATATTTGACTTATGAGTTTATCATTATTATTATTAGGATTTTGATAAAGCTAAGAAGGAGTGGACATGGCTGGAACTATAGGCTGAACAATGGCCAGCAGAAAGATTTCTGCTTTGGTGAGAATCAATTAGGATTTTTTCAATCTTTTTTTGTGTTTAGTGTGTTGTTTGAATGTAAAGTGGTTCTTCTTATCTTATGTGGTTTGATGTTCTTGATTTATTGTATTAATATATGACTTTAAGTTTCAGATTTTATGTTTTGAAGTTTAAACCCTTTATTGTAATGTTGTATTTTTTTATCTTTCTTTTGAAGTAGAGGAAGAGGGAAGAGGAAAATTTGAAGCTAAGGTTGGTGCCTGTATGTGATATTCTGTGAGATGTAGAACGACATCTGATTGGTTTTTTTTAGACACAAATCAAGCATCAATTTGATCCATATGTCTACTTGTATCACTCAAAGCTCTTCAAGTATCAAACTAAATATATAATTTCAGTGCTTTATGCTCTCATCTTTTGTATGGCAATCTGTTCGCGAGGATCTTGGAAGTGGCAAAGAAGGAAAAATATTAGTGAGGAAAAGGGGTAGACCATACAAGCCATGGACGGATGAAATAGAAGAGGAAGAAGAAGCCGAAAAGGTTATTTTTTAACCTGGATTGTAAAAGAATAAGGGCAGGTTCGATTTATGGGGCGGTACTAAACCCATATGTGTTGTCTAACCCAAAATGCCACGTGATCCAATAAAAATATGCCACCTCATTAAATAGAAGGCTCACAGGGTCTGCCGTTAATCGCGAGGATAATTTTGTTAATAGAATTAACGTCGTTTGTTTTTTTGGATGAATAAATAAACAGGGGACAATTGTAAACCATTTAGTAAACGATATGAATAGTTTTAGCCCTACATTTTGCTCGATCCAAAAAGATTAATTGAAATTTATCTTATTGTTAGTATATAAGATTAATGTTTGGTCCCTTCGGGGACACCCCATGAAATTGGAACCAGTCCTAGCTACTGAAATTGGAACCAGTCCTAGCTACTTTCGATTCTTCTATTTTCATGCGACCAAGTTGAAATTAATTTAGCATCTTCCAAACTCTTAAAGATCAAAGGAATAAAATAAAGAGGGAGAAGAGACATTCTCCTGAAAAAATAAAAAAAGCATCCTATAAAAATTTTAAGGCAATGGAATATCCGTAATACTCATTGTCACACCTCTTTTTCTTACACTTCCCAGGAAGGAAATATATAAAAAGAGTTTTTCCAATTAAAGTGACATTATTCGAACTGAGATTATTTTTAATTTTTTATTAGAGTCGCCACTTGGAATATTTAATTTGGTGTTCCAAGTCACCGATTTATTTTATCCCAGATCGAGGAAAATTTCGACTTTCATTTTTGAAGTCTGTGAACCAGAAATTCTAAGTAAGGAATTCTGTTAACCCGAGGGAAGGTGTTAGGCACCCTCGGATTCCGTAGTTCTAGCACGGTCGCTTAATTGTTATAATCGGCTTATTATCTTATTTAATACCTGTTATTAGCCTATGGTGCATTTTTACTTTATTCCGCTTTTCCGCTTTTATTGAAGAATTGCGATGTTAATCAAAATATGTCACAAATCACGTCACATAAATGCACCCGTAATTTGCAACACCTTTTAATAGAACATCGGGATTTCGGATTTTGGGTCACATAAATGCGCACCCGAATTTGGAAGATCAAATTATTGAAATGCCGCGCCTAAAACAACTACATTTTTCAATTTGTTGAGGGCCATGAAATTTGCTAAATGGCACGCCTCAATTTTTCTAAATATTTAATTAATGAGGGCCATGAAATTTGCTAAATGGCACGCCTCAATCTTTCTAAATGTTTAATTAATGAGGGCCATATGTTTGTATATTTATTTTTGATATGGCACACCCCCAAATCAATTTTAATATTTTTATTATTCAAATTTATTTAAATCGGGCCACCTAAAAGGCACCCCCTAAGTTCGTATTGTCACTATGTCACGGGAACCGTACCCATAGTGGCAACGCAA